>DWNT01000081.1:0-10893 GCA_018250535.1 Caltoris sirius fusca | reverse complement strand
GTGATTAAAGGGCACAGTAATCAAATCTAAGAAAGTTATGACGTACATTTACTACTAGTAGAATATTGTCTGTTATGGACGCGGTAACGGAAACTAGGAATCCAGAGTGTAGTCAGAATTATATGCACAGAAAGTACAACAATAATGAAACCAGATAATGGCCATGTAGATCCACTGTTAATGTGCTTGTCTCACGTTGGCTGATTGGAACTCTTCTAATCTGTTATAATTATAATATAAACTTCAAACTTCATCCATTCCATGTTTAGTAAATGAGTAATACAATACTAACATCCACATAGCCAATAAATTTTCGTGTTTAAAACGATTACTTATTACATCCCAAATAAAGGCGACAAGAAAATTCAATTTGCTATGACATTTGTCATTATTTAAATAAATTTCGTTCAAAAACCATCAAATGATATAAACATACTATACAAACTAAAAAAAATAAAAAAATACTATAGAATTTTTATATTGGTTTCTTTTTATAATTCTTAATTTGTGGTAATTCGTATATTTATTTTTTCTAAATGACGTAGTAATTGGTAAAAAAAATGTTTTTTAATTTTTAAAGTTTAATAGCGCCATCTATGGGAATAAAATGAACTAAGCATCTTTTATTGAAAATAGTGCCCTCTTTTTTTTTGATCCGGTAAGCATTCAAGTCATATAATACTACAAAATTAAATATCATAATAGTTAGATGTAAGAAAGTATAATCACATCGACTCCTTAATTCTCCAGTAGTACTCAAATACTACCCCATCTATTTAGTTTGAAGATTGAGCAGTCTGAATTATGTTTAAGTCACTTTTCATGTAGGAATTTGTGATTGGATTATGTAAATAAGGCCAAATAAAATTAATCTACTACGACTCTTAGTGTGTTAATTTATTGTTTAATTTTAAATAATTGAAAAAACACGTTAAAATGGCGCTTATAAAAATTAAAGATATAAAAGGAAAAGGGAATGAGGGGATGTATAAAGAAAGATTTCCAAGGATCTATGCCGCAGGAATTAGAAGCAAACAACCGGATTCACGAGTAGCAGATTGTTTTAATGAATATAATATAGCAGATTTAATAGACTCCAAGGACCAAAATAAACAATACTGTAAGTTAAAACATTTGACAGATATTGATAGTAGAGATATGAGAAATGCAGGTATTTTTACAGAAAGCTCAGAGTTAATAAATCCCCCTACAATGACAAAATTCCAGACAGTAGTTGAGGACTTAAAGAGTACAGTGTACAAATCTTATTGGAATAAAGAAGTTGGAAAGAAAACCGATTTTTCATTCTGTACACCACCAGACCTCGATATTTATAACACAACATTTGGCAAAAAGACTACAACATTGGGTAATTTATATGAAGTAATTATGCCGAATAGGCGTTTAAGCCCCGAAAAGAATTTATCAAAAAGTCCAGGATATCAGTTCAATCGGAACTATTGTAAAACTTCCTATAACCCAAATAATGTTAATGGTAGTAAGTCAAATGCTGACAGAACTGGAAAGTTAGTGAAATGTTGTCTAACTGATGACAGGATTTATCTGGGAGCAAATCTTAAGAAATCTATTTTTACAGCACAATATAATTTTCAAAAAGGACGACGTGCTTGGCTAGGGGCATGTTTAACTCCAAATGAAAATATTAGTTGTGTACCAAAGGGTCATGCATTTGGTAAAAAGGAACCAAAAGATGAAAATAATGCTCATAGTTGTTTAACATATTGTGAATTGAACCCCGAAAGAGAATTATTTAATAAATGTTTAGCGCACTTGAATACTCTTAGAAAATGTTTATCAAAGAGGTTTGACAAGTCTTTCTTTAGCAACTTCTATTTACAGTTAAGATATTTAGATAATACTTTATGTGGTTGGCTACCTAAAGAGGTTATTTACCGTTTATGTAACACTAAGTTTATAAGATTTAATCCAAATTTTATTGAACCATTGTTAAAATTGTGGAAAGCAATCAATGGCACAGACATCAAATATAAAACTTTTATTAATGTCATTGACTCCACCGATCCTTTACCGGACCTCCCTAAGGTTTGGGATATTTCTCCTAAATGTGTCGACTTTACCACAACATATACAGAAATGGTAATGCCCCAAGAACCGGATAAGGCAGGCAGAGCTGGAATTCCTTCCGGGAGATACTTTGACAGAAATTATCCGATAACCCCCGATGGGTGCTGCAAGGCTGACAGAAGCTATCTACCTCAAGAATCTGATGCCAGGGCTTGTCTTTCTCCAAGTATATTCACTTTATTAGGTGTAAGTCATCGAGATATGTATACTGAACGAGATCCTTATACTGTCAAAAAAGTTTTTCAAGCTGCTGGAGAAGATTTAAACGATGATATGTTTACAGTTATATGGGAACATGCTACTAAATATCACCCGAAAGGATTAGTTTCGTTTGAAACATTTCGTCGTGCACTTAACGAATCTAAATAGATTTAAGCGTAATGGTAAAAACATATTACACTATAGAAATGTGCTTAAGTTTTGTTCATATTTTAAAATAGATGTATTATGAACGTTGTTAATACTTATTTTAATGTTTAATGTATGTCATAATAAAGGATATGAATATAACAAATTTAAAAACTCTCATTACCTTTGAGTCTCTTCGCTTCAGGAGTACAGGGTCCTTTATTCAGAAGGCACTTGGAATATGAATTCAACAGTCTTTCGTTTTCCAAAATTTGAGTGAAATCAAAATTGTCGTTGGAAGAATCGTATGTATCTTGAGCGAGTACCGAAACGGCAACGCACAAAACAACAATTGCAATCTTCATGTTAGACAGCTTGATGTGTTCTTGGAGAAAAACAAATCAGTACAGTGTCTATTCGAAACGTTACAGAGTTTATATAATGGAAATAAGGTCTATAGATTATATAGATTCTAGGAAAGGAAGCTAAGACGTGAATATGTGATAATTGTTAGTGAACTAGACATTATCCTTGCTAATACCTATCAGTGCACTACAGTACGCGCAATCAACTAAACCAACTTGATTGGATTGCAAATAATTCTCGTGAAACAATTATTCGTGATAATTGGTGCATAATAAAAGGCAAACAAACTTTATAACCTGTTAATATCTAACTAAACTAAAGCGTTTCTAATGTTAAAACGACTATATCAATTATTATTATTCCTTACGATATAATTTATTACATTGTTTCTGCAAGGTACCTACTGTTTTTATAGAATTCTAAACAATTTAGTGCAGCGTATTATTTCTTTATTCAATAACACGACAATTCTTTTTTGTTTATTACATTAAGTTCAGTGGCTATTTTTGTCAATATGAACCTGTTGAACACAAAAATATAAACAGAATTTTTATGACACGTACCATTTTAAAGTTATATTATATCAAAGTTCTTTATTGATAAAACCACGTGTAAAGGTGAACAATTAGTATTTATTTATATAATGTTTTTTATTTACAAAACAGTAATAATATATACTTATACCACTGAGGTTATGTACTAACAATTAAAAAGCTCAGATTTAAGTATTAAAAAAAAAAAGCCACGTAATCTGCAAGAAAGTTATGATATTATAAGTGTAATGAATTAAAGATCAGATTATTCCCATTTCTCACGCTTATATTTTTCAAGTGACAATATATTTTTATACGTAAAGAAAAATCCTCAATTTAAAAAAGGAAGGAATTACTCCTCTCGTCTGCTGTCAGCTCCGCCAGTCGCGCTGTCATAATTATATAATTTAGACAATGCATTAATAACTACACAAATAGAAGGCTTTGACAAAAACATTAATGCAATTGATAAGTTACTTGAAGATAAGACGGCTCAGAGTAAATACTCGAATCGAATGATTAATTGAAAATTTTGATACTAATTTCAATTTGTTTATCTGTGAAATAGTACCAAAGCTGCTACGAAATCACTAAGTGCAAAATAAGTGATAGTTATTACTTAAATACTCTAAAAACGTTTTTATTAGAAGGAACCATAACTAGTATCATTACCAATACTCGATTCGGCTGATTAGCAGTGAAAATTTAAAATTCTACCTAAACTTCCCTCTGAAGCAACACTGAAAGAATTAGGTAATTTTATAGTCAAAGCAAAAACCTCAGAATGAACAAGCGCGTACATTAATAATCAAGACAACACATTTTATGATAGCGTCATAAAAACATTCCCATTCACATAGAAATCATTACTTATTCAGCTATCCGAAAAAGAATAGAAAATATTCTCGAGACTCCACAAATCCTTTCAGAACTAACACAGTTGGCATGAACCACAATTTTCCACATTCTAGCTGCCAAACATATTTTATTTCAATGTGAATATATTGAATAAATAACGAATCCCGGCTCCTATATTCCACTGTGCATCGCGAATAACTATCCCAATGGATTCCGATTGTAAAGAGCCAACTCAATTTCCGGTTCCCGAACTGTATATGTTATAGCACAACGAGTATTATTTTATACTTTTATTATACGATACTACTTTACTAAGGGATTATTTTTAACGCTCTATATGAAAATGTAAATTCCGAAACCACTTCAAATGTATTTTTACATAGATATTTTAATTATATGTTTCATAAGTTTAAGATTCAATTCACATTACAATTTTTTTTTAAAACGCAACACATTTATGGACGGCATCCGTCAGGGAGGCGTAATTGGACCAGACTTTAATTTATTTAACGCAGAAAGGTGGAAATACGCGGGATGAAAATTTCCTACCGCCTTGACAGTGACAAATGTCTGGGTCGCAATACAACGAGAATGGAAATAAGATCCTTGTTGTGTACACAAATACTGGACAGAGAACTGCCACATTGAAACGACATAGGAACTCAAAGTTAAGTAAATAACTCGGCAAAAGAGAATTTATAATGCTGCTATTGACTTTCAAATGGGTAGCAAAATGTGACCGACTAGTAATAAATCATGACAACAACACATTTTAGCAATACAGTAGACAAAAAAGTAATGTTTTATTACATTAATGTGACTGGTTGCCAGATATCTAACTGGCTAGCAGCCTAAATCAGCGCGACTGAGACTGTAATCTTTGTAGATGAAATATAAATTTTACAATTTGTATGAATATGTTCATTCTGGTAATATTTAATTATTCAATTGTGGTTTGAAACAAATTAGTCCATATCTAGTGAATAAAATCAATGTTAACATTTTGGAAATTCAAGTTATAGTTTTTGGAAATAATAATAGGTACAAGTGAAAATTATATAATACTCGAAAATATAAATGCTTTTCTTATTTGAAGAATAACACAGTTGAGAAGTTTAACAGTCATTTACATTAAGAAGGTTAAATATCGGA
Organism: Caltoris sirius fusca; assembly: GCA_018250535.1. Classification (NCBI taxonomy): domain Eukaryota; kingdom Metazoa; phylum Arthropoda; class Insecta; order Lepidoptera; family Hesperiidae; genus Caltoris; species Caltoris sirius. The sequence continues at coordinate 5,530 of DWNT01000081.1, read as the reverse complement.
AGCGAAGAAGGCCGGCGTCAGATAGATCACCTTCGAGCTAAACGATGTGGAACACGCCACAGTTGAACAAAGACACCGGTAACAATCAAATGTCAGTAAATGCATTTCGCCCTACCAGAGATCTGCCTACTTAGATGGGATCAGATCATGGGACAGCTATTTTCATAACTATAATTATTAACAGCAACAATTATAACTTATTTTAATTTATATTTTGCTATAACTGTCCTTAGATTATATTGTTTGACTTTCGTTAAGGGATATTTCGAGTTTTTGACTCAAACTGAAAATAATTTAAGCGTGTAGGTATTTTACAGTACACTTATGAACGTCATATTTTGACTCTACCACCGATTTGGCAATCTGGAAATGATAAAAATTAAACTTGTAAAAGTAAGTAACTCGTAACATCGAGCATAAAGAAGTTTTACTACAAATGCGATAATTTACTTTTCAGAGTTATAGTTGACGACATGAAAAAGAAAGTAAAGAGATAAACAGTAAATTAAGTAACACGAGACCCTGGAACAATTACAGGCTATATTTTAGACGACATATAGAATATATTCGGGATCGAAGTCCCAATTCCTAAAATTACCATGAGAGGCAGATTAGCAAAAAATACCGCCGCTTACCAATCCAATCATTCCTAACTAACCAATACTAAATATGTGTCTGTATCACATCTTCCAGACTATAAGGCATGGGTAACCCCGGACACATCTTCGGAAACATCATTAAACGTACATAACTACTCCTTCTCATTCCAGGAAATTAATACATCCTATATCCAGCTAGCTTTGACTTCAAAATTAAACACAAATATAGAATATGTCCAAAGTTAAGTTAGGTTTTTTATACGCTTTAACTCTGAATACTTTACTGAACACTTTAATCTGAAACACAGCCCTAAACCTGTAAAGTATGTAGAAAAAGTAGACCATTCTTCCATTAGTATTAGCTATTCATCAATGAAAATATAGCACCATCTCTAATAACCCAACCAGAACAATAAGAGCCAAGCTCGGTCGCACAAGTACTCGTGCATTTAGACGCTCGATAATCTAGGTACGAGTGTAGGTATCATACGAGCCGAGAGAGAAAGATGAATATTTAATATAGAGAAAGAGATACAAGACAATTAAACTGTAAAACCCTTGGACGAATAATACTCTACGCTAAAAGAACGCCGCAAAGCGTGCTGAAAGGGACCAAAAATTTAACGTGAAAATGTTAAGTTTATGATGTACCCATACCCGCGATGAGAGACAGCAAATTTCACACTGTCTCTTTCCTTCGCAAGTAACTCATATAGCAGCATTGTTTTCTAGCATGAGTGAAAAAGATATCTCCAGCGTTCTATACACTTTTTTTTTGTCTACAGTAAAACCTTACAATGTTCTTGATCTGGTTTTATTGACTCCTTTGCAAAAATGTGTTGCAATTTTTTCCACCAAGTCCAATGCTATTTGAAATGAACTAATATAATTAAGTTTTTGGATTTGACTAATCTAAAGTACTTCTTAGTTGTTGAATTTACATCAACAAATATTTCGTACGCAGCAATGAGTACTGTTATCAAGGTAACACTTGTAACAGGCAAGAGGGTTATGTGATAATAAAGATATGCGAAAGTTGATAAATCCGACCGACGACAGCGGGAGGCGCCTGACATAGGTGATGTCACTGCGACCACCGCAAGTGAGGAGAAGGCGACCAGTAATATTGTAACGACTGTGACGTCACAAGTGACCGTAACGTCGCAAGCGAGCGTGACGTCGCAGGTTCCCACGCAACCGCCGCCTGCAGTGGTGACGTGTACACAAGGTTCGGCGGTTTCGAATGTGGTCACTCACACGCCGGTCGCGACTGTCATGCCTACAACTGTAACGGATACCATGTAAGTAGAATTCAATATCACAATTCATCACATATTTAAACGAGCCATAGGTTAATGTCGTCGTTCAAACATGATCAAAGGAATGTCATGGCATTTATACACTTTATTAAGTTTTGTTCATCAAAGTGCCAAGGCAGTAAAAACTCTTTGGCTACGAGAACGTGGTGAAAAAACTAGTATATCTGAAAGTTCTTTACGATGTTCCCAAAGATGTGTAAAGTCTACCGATTCACACTTTAGAGTGTATTGTGTTAATTATGGATTGTTCTAAATAAAACCGGTTTCCAGGAGTTCAACAATGAGCGCGCCGGAGGTGCCGGTTCGCGGTGTGCCAATGGATGGCGGCGGGAGCGGCGGCACGAGCGTGGTAGGCGCGTCACGTGAACTGGACGCGGCCGTCCCACGTGGCGCGCTGCTAGACAACTCGGCGCACCGCGCCCGCACTGACCTGGCGCGCCACCGCCACCACACCACACACCACCCACACCACGCGCCGCACTCACCGCACTCGCCGCACTCGCTCAGCAACGCTAGCTCGGTGAGACTGACTGACGGCACAAGCCACGCGCACGATACGTTACTCGCTTTTTTAATTATTCCATCGTTCTTGAGGCTGTTTTACAGTACGGGTAGTACTGTTCATGCTCTTTGCAACTTGTTTTTTGGAAAAGGGAAATTCATTGGTTGAGCATCAGGTATAAGGGCAGTGCGGTAAATACCGAGCAAGCATTCGGCACAGGATAAAGAATGAGGTGTAGCTTTTCAATACTGTACAGCATCGTGTACATTTTTGGGCTTTTGTGCACATCTTAATGTTGGTATGAATTTATTGACTTACACATGTGGTAGCTGGTACTAAATTAATGTCGTAGCTAAAGGAAAAAGGATCTAACCGCTCCCTCGCATAAAAATGATGTTGTGTTGACATTTCATTGAAACTACTTAGTGCAACTTTGGCTCCATCAAGAGACCAAACCTATCTGTCATCGATTTGTGCTTGGGACAAACTTAGAAAATAAGCTAAAACTTACACTTTTTTGTATATTTTCTATATGTTTTTCAGTTAATATAATAATCATACATAATCATTTGTATAAAGTTATATACGAAATTGTAATTTGATTAGCTATAACAAGTGCTTATTTTTTCTGTATATAAACAGTATGATGGCCTGGATGACTCGTATAATGACTCCGCGGACGAATCGCTCAGTGAGTCTACTTCGGGAGCTCCCGGACATAGTGGCCATCACACGGTATGTACCAGTATGCTAATGTGAAGGAAATATTACTATAAATAGTTATTTCGGTGGCTTTCCCCTTCAGTAACAATGCGCAGATATGAAAAGAAAAATCTTGTTGATAAATCAAATTTGGTACAGTTTCATTCCATACAAACTTCTATGCCCTTGTCGAATTGGGTCCTAAATGTATGTAAACATTACGTTGCCTACCAATGACTAACAACCAGGCGCATAGCGCTGTTGGTGCTAATACGAGTTATTTTTCATTAAAAAGCAGTTACTATGTAATGGCGGATATCATAGTTAATCAGTGTTTTTTAATTTGGCTGTAGCCACAGGCTCAATCACACGCTTAAATTATACTATTTTTGCGAAAGTCAGCAACCCTTGTTACAATCCATTCTTTTTATTTGGGTCATTAAAGTTCGTGTAATTTATTTTATAATACGCAAATAACTAAAAGCATTACTCTAATAAAATACACAAATATAAAAATATTTATGATTACTATCCATAATTTAATTTAATTCATTAACACACCCGCCCTGTGTGAACTAAAACTTCAGTATTAGTGAAGAATAATACGACTAATTTGCAAAGACAATGGACACCGTAATTGCTGTAAGGTTTTCGTAGTCATTCCTATTTTAATAGGCATAAACAAGAAAACTTACATCTTGTTAAAACTGTTCAATGGTTTCAAAACACTACAGTTTTAAGAAGGTTGTTAGATCGTGATATTTTTAATGACGAAAATGTATCATATTAGTTTTAGCAAATGACCATGCATTCTGTGGTTGTAATTATTATTCAATAGTTAATTAAAAAATAGTGTTAATTTTCAATTCTTTGTTTTGTTAAATAATAAGTATTTAGTTGATGAAACATGTCAATGAGTCAGCGTAGTGAAAAATCTACAAAGAAATTTTTATTATTTGTTTACAATTATTCTCAATTGAATTTGACGCGAGTATGAGATAATTTTCAGGGCATTTTCATTTTTCAACTCGGTTCCCCTATAGTGTTCATTTTCATTATTTGTGATTTACAGCAACGAGACACTCGGCAAAGTTGCGGCAGCTCTGTGGGCAGCGCCACCGACGATGCAGTGTACTCACGCGACCATAGACACCATCCTCTATCAGGTACGCGTCTTGCCCCAATATATATCATCGAGTAACATTCATTGCGTTGTGTTAACAAATAATATTGTGTATCGATGAGCTTTGGATTATTATACGTGCTAGCTTATTGTGAATAAATCGATACATACAGTCCATGTTGGCTTGCTGGCGGATTGGTCGAATAGACAGATAATATTGGATTTTTAGCATATTTATTTACCATACGCCTTTTAATATACATACACTTCCAGTAAATACATATTAAAGATAAAAACTTAGGAAAAGCAGACAAAATTATGATTAAAATCATATTATGTTCTTTTGAATATATGGCAGTAACATATTGATGAATAGAGTATTTTTGTTTATAAATACAGTGAGATTTATTTTAATATCCATACTTTTACTTGATTTTGTAATGTATAAAATTTGAATACCCATTCTATATATGAAAGTAAAATTTGACATATGTCCAACATTACTTAAAGTAAATGATTTACATTTATGCGTTATGATACCAAATCTAAATAGATGGGGATTGTCAAAGCGGTTCGTATACGCTTTACGTGTGTTAAGATATGATTATGGGGCGGGTAGGTCCGCCTGCGTCGTTGGCCGAGCAATTGAAGCAAGTGTTGGCGGAGCGCGAGCGGCGTCTGGCCAGCTCAACGCCGCACTCGACCCATGCGAGCCACGCGAGCCTCGGCCATGGCCACGCGGGCCACACGGGCCATGGTCAGCACCCCGACCCCGTGCAGCTCACCAACGAGCTCGTGGACGAGATTCGCCAGGCCGTGAGCGAGGCCAACGCCAGAGGTCTGTACTGCATCGGACTGGCAATGCGAGGCACCGTAAACACTTATTGAATCGATTTGGTTCCAATCACTCTTTTTAGATCACTTTGAATTTAGAATGTAACAACTTAAAGTTATGCACCCGTTAGTTTACGTTTTAAAGTTGCGAAATGTTATACATAGTTTAGGTTCCTGTTGATACATATTTGCCAAATAATTCATTGATCTCATATTAGGAAACAGCTATAAATAAAGAACTTATTGAGGTATATAAATTGGTGTTTTAAGTAGGGGGATGCTTATTTGTGCATTTGTTACTGAAATCGCTTAATCCTCACTTTTTATTCATAATACAGTAACATTATAATAAAATGAAAAAAAGATTGGTATCCTCAAAAGAGCATTTGCGTTTTGGCCGATAAACTAAGATTCGAGATAATATTTTCAAGTTAAATTATTATTTTATTTC
>DWNT01000080.1:0-10951 GCA_018250535.1 Caltoris sirius fusca | reverse complement strand
TTACTGATAAAATGATAACTGATTGATTTGATGGAGTGAGCACGCGCGATCGCCTTGCTACGATCGTTTGGTTCGAATCGTGTTCGACGTACTACTAACTTATAATATGCGAATAATCACGCGGCTCACGTAATTTGTCGACGCAGCAAGATGTACGAAATGCCTCGTACATGTTCCCCCGCCGAGAAAAATGTAAATGTTAGATTAATGAGGTGCTACAAACATGATAAACAATATCCTTAATCTAGTTGTTAGTATATGGAAACAACAATATGAAAATGATTTATAAGGAATTATACTTTAGCCTATCGTCCTTGATAACATAAACTGCACGAAATGATGGAGACGTGCCTTTGTTACGTTTGGTATCGTTAGCCGAAGAAATGCATTGAACACTTTTACTGACACGATTAACTGATTGATTCACTGTATTACACTGGGCACTACCGATCGACCGACGTTGATAACGCGGAACACCTACACTGCACTGATCACTACCATTGCACTGAATATTGTCAATTTCACGTGGATGGTCACTCAGTTGCTGCATGGACCCTGCCGCAGGTGATGCTACGGCCCACCTTCGCCGTAGGCTCCTCACCCCCCAGAAAGCTGCTACCACGACTAAGATGCTGATGATGATGTACGCGACGGTATAATGATGAATGTCGTGTTGGTTAATGTTGTCATACAGCGGTACTGTCTGCTGCATCTCATGAATTTGTTCTTGTATTTTAAGCAATGTATTACGATCGCTACTGTTTTCTTGTAGGATGTCAAGCGATGGCTCAGGTATACGTATATTAATGCCATGATTAATAGGTGATAATTTAGGGACTAGTTCTAATTCTGCTTTGATATGCAGCTCACTCGTCTCCTGCTTACGAGAATATACAGTAAGATCTTTAAATTTAATCATACAATCCGAACTTGTTGTTAATAGGCCGGCATTTGATAGTTGTAGAGGTGTAATCTGGTCGTCACAAAGTAACTTAACCTGGCATTGATTACAACAAAAATAAAAGTAAGTGTTTAATTGATTTAATTCGTTCCATTTGTCTTCGCATGGCTCTTTATACACTTTACAGGTGTTAGTAATTGGATCCCTTTTACACAAACTTTCGTCTTCCTTGATATGATAGACTGAAGTCCTCGTTGAACATAATATGGTGTCAGTGTCTTGGTGTAAACAAGACTTTAAATCACTTTCCGCCATTAGTAACAGAGCGTCTTTCTTTAAATTGATTGCTAGGTAATTTGACATTGGATTTATATAAATCATCGTGTGGTCGGTACGTAATTGTGGTACAGGTATTACATTATGGACTTCATATACATCCCGATGAACTAAGGGTATTTTTGTTTCGAATATAAGATACTTAGTTAAAAGTTTTACCTTTGTCTTTAGCAGATGATAAATTTTAGGTACACTAATGCTATCAAAAGGTACGGATAAATCTTTTGAAATCCTTCCAGTAATGACGTTTAGTTCATAACGAAGTTGGTCAGGAGTAAGTAAATGAAAGCTTAGCTGACCATTGTAGATATTGGCTAAAGTATTCAATATGGTGTCTTGCATGTTTTTAAGGTGCAGTAGTATATTGTTGGCTGTTATAACTGAGAGAGTAAAGTCACTAATAATCGAATTTTGTAAGTTTTCAGATTTCATTTCTCTTAATGTATTCTCCAAATTATGTAAACGATGATTGATAATTTTGTGCTGTTTAGTCATTATATCTTCTGTACGCTTCAACAGATTGAATTCTGCCTCCACCACGGATGTTTGATTTTTCCAAAGTAACGCCAAATGTTCTTGATTCTTTCTGATAAGTTGTATATCTTGTTCATACTTTTCGGCGAAATTATTATCTAAAATTCCAAACAAACTATTTGCTATTGATCCTACTCCGTTTATCAGTCCACGACGGGTGCGCGTCCCTTGATTGTTCATCAAAATTCCATTGTAATAGTGCAGATGTTCATTACCGTGCTCGAGTTGCAACATGATCGCTTCGCAATGTGACACGTTCTTTATTGTATTACAAATGTTTTGTAAATATTCGATGTATTTATTTAATGCTCGCGTGCCTTCCCAGTAGGGACTCATATCATAGTACGTTACTAAACGCCACTCATCTCTAATTACATACATGTTCGTAATCTTATTGAAATACAAACTTTGATTGTTATGTAGAGGGTTTATGTTGAATGAACCTTCTGTACTTGCAATTAGGGTCATTATGAACATCATCATTGCAAAAATCATTTTTGAAAAACTATATGAACTTATCTTTTTTACTTGAGAGCTATTACATACATGATTGACTTGATTAGTGTCCTTCTCACTAATATTTTGCAATGATCCCTGTCGGTCTCTGCCATCTTGATAAACAGGTAAAATTGATAGTTTCACGATAGGTCGTTTTATTATTCCGTTCTTCGTCTTTAGCGTTACCACTCTGACGTAGCCATCACTCCCAGGATGTAGTTGTATGACACGGCCAAGCGGCCATCTCCCCGCTGGTAAGTTAGCGTCCTGGATTATAACGACGTCATTGAGCTGTATATTTGTTTGGGGTTGTTTCCATTTGCTGCGTGCGGTTAATTGTGTAAGATACTCGGTTCTCCACCTTTTCCAGATATCTTCAAATATTTTTTGAGTTAAATGCCAACGCGTGCGTAAGTCTGTCTCTGTGTTAAAAAATGTAAGTGTTGGTCCATTTGTTAAAAAATGTGATGGTGTTAAACAATCTAAATCTTCAGGGTCTTCAGTTAAAGGGCATAACGGTCTTTGGTTTAAGTAAGCTTCTAGCTGTGAGAGGAGAGTGCTGTATTCTTCAAAGGTAAGTTTTTGTTCACCTATTACTCTTTTCATGTGATACTTCAGACTCTTTACTGAAGCTTCCCATAAACCACCCGCTGATGGCCAGGATGGAGCATTAAAGTGCCATTCAATTCCCATCTCACTAACGTCCGCGACCAAGTCATTATCAAATATAGCTCTAATTTCTTCATACTCTTGTTGCAGAAGCTTGTTTGCACCGATAAATGTTGTACCTTGATCGCTGTATATATGCTTGGGTACCCCTCGCCTAGCAGACATCCGTCGAAGAGCTGCTAGGAATGCAGATCTGGTCAGATCAGAGACTAGCTCCAGGTGTATGGCCTTGGTCACCATACACACAAATACAGCTACGTAACCCTTAGAGGTCTTCATACCTCGTCCCACGCTGGACTTTACCATCACGTATCCTGTATAATCTACACCAGTGTGATAAAATGGACGCGATGGATTTACTCTTGATGCTGGTAGATCTCCCATTAATTGATGGTGACTACTTGGTTTATGTTTTCTACATTTTACGCATTGACGGACGCGATTTTTGGTTGCTTTGAGGCCCCCAACTAGCCAATATTTCTGTCGCATAAAGGCCGAAGTTAGCTTAGCTCCTCCGTGATATGTAAGCTCATGACACTGATCGATAATTAACTCTGATAGTCTACTGCCTTTAGGAATTATAATAGGGTGTTTCATGTCTAAATTTATGTGTGCATGTTTTAGGCGTCCACCAACTCTTAGTACTTGATCTTTGTCGAGAATAGGATTTAACATACAAATTTTGCTTTTAGTTGATATCTGATAACCCTTACTTAATGCCATTATTTCATCCTTAAAATATTCCTGCTGTTGATGCTTTATTATTTTGATTTTTGCTTCATTCATTTCACTTATTGTTATATATAATTTTCTTGTTTGCTTTCTTGCTATAAACCTATATATCCATGCCAAAATTTTCGTGCTTTTACTTAACGAACTATATTTGTTTAATAATTGTTTTATAATGTTGTCTTGGGTTTCTGTGATAGCTGTAGCCACTTGCTGAGCTTCTTTCACTTCTTGATCCGTAGTATACCGTTCACGATCCATCATTCGCTCTTTTGCTTCGAATGAAGATAGCCATGTGGGTCCATTCCACCATAGCTCGTGATTTTGTAATTGGGAGGGTTTTAGGTCACGGCTGGCACAGTCTGCAGGGTTTTCGTCGGACTTGACATACCGCCAGCAGTCAGGTTGAGTGACTTGTATGATTTGATTAACTCTGTTCGCTACAAATGGTTTCCAGCGCTTCGGTTCACCATTTATCCAACCCAGTACTACCTTAGAGTCCGCCCAGCAATGAGTGTCAATATGATAGCCGTTGAGACATTCTTTGATTTTTGAAAGCAGCTTGGTGAGTAATAGGGCTCCACATAATTCTAGCTTCGGTAGCGTGAAAGTTTTGCTGATTGGTACCAACCTTGACTTTCCGGCTACAATGATGACTGATGAATGACTCTGTGATTTGATCTTACAATATACAACACAGCCATATGCCTTGGTTGAAGCGTCGGAGAACCCATGAAGTTCAATAACACTGTGTTCGTTCGTTCCTAGCCATCTTGGTATATTGAATTGACTGATCTGTCTCATCTCTTCTCTGATGTTTATCCATTCTCTTCGTATGCTTTCAGGTAACGGATCATCCCACAGAATTTTAGCTTTCCAAACTTTCTGATGTAGAATTTTTATTTTTGTAGAAATTGGACACAACCAACCAAGAGGATCAAATAATTTGGAAATGTCAGACAGCAATGTACGTTTTGTAGGAGCTTTTTCTGAAAATTCAATCTTTGATGTAAAACTAAATGAATCACGTTGTGGATTCCAACTAAGTCCTAGAGTTTTATATGATTCCGCCTGTTTGAACTCATAGTTATTTATTTTTTCGTTGCTATTGACCAACTTCAATAATTCGTGACTGTTTGATTTCCATTTTCTAAGATTGAATCCCCCAGATTTAAGAAGATTGATGAGATCCTCAATGAGTTGAGTTGCCGCTCCTATAGAATGACATCCATGCACGAGATCATCCATGAAAAACGATGTTTCTACTACATGTGGCGCTGTACTCCTTATGTACTTCTCTCTTTCATCGGTGCTGAGTTGTCGAAGAGTCATCATTGCTAAGAATGGTGCGGCCTTGGTGCCGTATGTGACTGTAGTTAACTTGAACTCTTTTAATAAGTCTGAAGGTGACTCCCTCCACACTATTTTCTGATATCTTTGATCATCTACATGTAACAAAACTTGCCGGAACATTTTTTCAATATCTGAAGTAAAACCGTACTTGTACTGTCTCCACTTGATAAGAAGACCTTGTAGGTCTTGTTGCAAATTTGGACCACTCTCCATTAAGTCGTTTAAACTTAATCCTGTATTTGTTTTCGCCGATGCATTGAAAACTACACGTAACTTGGTTGTAGTCGAATCTTCACGTATTACACAATGGTGAGGCAAATAATAACTCGGTTTTGAATTACATTCGGACGGTGTCATATGATTCAACGATAAATATTCATTAATGAATTGTTTGTACTCTCTGGCAATGTCTTCCTGTTTACTGAATTTCCTCTCTAGCTGTTTAAATTGGGCAACGGCTTTGTTTCTTGATAAACCTAAATCTTGATCTACGTTCGATTTTAGAGGTAGACGAACTACGTATCGACCATCAGGTTGACGCTGTGTAGTATTTTTATAAAATTGTATCACGCTTTGATCCTTTGATGAAATAGATGGCTGATCAGAAATATCTTCAATGTTCCAAAACTGTTGTATTTCGTCAATGTTATTCAATGTGACGTTACATAATAATGTTCGCTCTACACTCCCACTCAAAATCCAACCTAAACGCGTTCTCTGTGCGATAGGCGAGTTCGGACCTGCTCGATAGATTCCTTCTAATAAAATACTGCTATAAATGTCTGCTCCAAGCAAGAGATCAACTGAACTACAGATGTTAAAATTTGGATCTGCTAGAGGAACGTTGTCTAAAAATGCCCAATTTGGTTTAGTGAAAGTATAACTGGGTAAGTTTTTCAATAAAGCCTTCATGATAAATGCATCGGTTTCGAAATAAAAATCCTCATGATAAGACCGACACTTGAGTGTGACAACGCCATTACAACTATTCTCTCGGTCTCCAATACCCGTTACTACGCCCCGGCATCGCCTTCTCGGTAATCCTAACGCCTTTGCTGTTCTTTCAGATATTAATGAAGTTTGAGAGCCCTGATCGAGAAGTGCACGAATGCTATGATACGATCCGTCATGTGCCTGCACCTTGATAACAGCTGTTGCTAACAGAATTTCCGGTGCTTGACCCCGCAGTGACACGTGCGTGTTGCCATGCGGTAGCTCCGATTTCGTGCCTTTATTGCAAGAACTATTAGAAATATGCGCGTCATTTGATGTTGATGTCGGCATAAGCGTCCTATTACTGAATGCTTCGTGTAAAATTGAATTATGATTGGCATTACATTCTCGGCAACGTTTTTCAGAAAAACAATTCTTACCCTGATGATCATAGAGACAATTTTTACATAACCTTTTTTCCATAATGAACTTGCGTTTTAGATACGATGGCATATCTAAAAATTTTGAACAATAGAATAATCCGTGTTCATTGTTATTGCACAAATAACAATATTTTGCAGTCTTGCTATATTGACCGGACATAGATTTCGTAAGTTTGTTATTTGATGCGAATGTTTGTTTAAAATATGTAGGTTTCTTGTAATTTGATTTGCTGTGTTGATTGGAATTGTTCCACGAATTATGATAGTTGTTAGAATGACTTGGTTTTACCGTCGAATTCTCTTGTTTTTTACGTGAAGTTTCTAAAGCAGTAAACTTGCTTTCTAGGAATTCCAAAAATTCTTTCAACGATGGTAGTTCCCTAGGTTGCTTCAGAGATGAGATGTACTCATGATAAGTGTCCGTGTCTAACTTTTGACTCAAAATATGAACAAGAAATGGATCCCAAGTACTTATGTCTATGTCTAGATTCTTAATTGCATTTAGTGACTCTAGCGAAGTATCGTGGATCCGTTTGATATGGCCAATTGATGGCTGTTGTGACATCGGTATATTGAGAATACAGTTGATATAAGATGTAAAAATAAGTTTCTTGTTATTATATCTATTGTTTAGTATTTCCCAGCATGTAAAATAATTACCTGAACTGATCTGCAGATGTTGCACTAGTCTCTCAGCTTCGCCACGAAGTTTACCTTTCAGAAACTGCATTTTCTGTGCACTTGATAGCGAAGGATTATTGTGAATGGTCTCCGTAAAGAGATCCTTGAATGATGTCCATTGTTGAAAGTTGCCACTAAAGACTGGAAGTTCCATTTGAGGTGTTGACTTCTCTCTATGACTCGCTGACCACATCTTTTTATTGATAGTCTTTTTTATTTCTTCGTAAATATTTTCATAATGATAAAATGAGTTATCGTACTCCTGATTTTTACCCTCAAGTTCACTATCTATATCTAAATGAATAGAATCTATAACCGACCAACGAGATTGTAATGTACGTAATAAATCGTCAAATTCCCATTTTTCTGTTATTAACTGTAGATTGATGTTAGATACCTTTCTCTGGAATGCTCTGAAGTTGCTAGCTTGCTTTCTAAGCAACTCGTCTGTTCTGCTATTGACGCCCTGAGACCTAAAGGACATCGGCTGCATTGTAGCAGCGTGTTCATTAAAAATACCTTCCTGTGACGTACCAGGCCTGGCTGCGGGCAACTCCATCGTCACGGGCTGCTTTCCCCCCGTACCAAGCGGAGTGGCCGGACGTAGGAGCGGAGTCGAAGGCTTTGAATCCCTAGGTTGATAATTATGAATAGTCGAGCGAATATGCTCATATCGCTCCTTAATTTGTTCGTATTGTTGAAGCGTAAAATAGTCATGAGATTTTATACCATACCCACACAACTTCAGATGATTAGACTGATAGTCCTGCCAGTATTGATCTAGGGTTTCAAGTCTACGCTTGATATATTCCCCACTCTTGCGTTCAGGACCATCTTTTTTAAAGTTGGAGTAAAGCTGCTCCATAGCTCCAGCTAACTGCTGCTGTGTTGCTACAAGATCCTCCATCGCTGTTTAATAATAGGAAAGACCTTACTTGATATTCTGGTAATCCAAACTGCTGCTGCAATCCGCTGGGTCACTTCACGTCACTATTAATACCATGCACTCGCGAAGAACCAACACGATTATGCACTCCCGAGGTTCTTGATTGCTCGAAAGGCCAGAGGAAGATGGAGGATCCGGCTCGAAGGACCAAAAAGAAGATGTAGGGTCCTTGATTAACCACTACACTCCTTGTCGTGATTGTATTGATATTTTTGATATTGCTGAGATGAGTTGAAATTATACGATAGATATATAGTTAAAACTGATATAATTAAAATCTTGATATTACTGATAAAATGATAACTGATTGATTTGATGGAGTGAGCACGCGCGATCGCCTTGCTACGATCGTTTGGTTCGAACCGTGTCCGACGTACCACTAACTTATAATATGTGAATAATCACGCGGCTCACGTAATTTGTCGACGCAGCAAGATGTACGAAATGCCTCGTACAAAAACCTTTTCTGTGGCTAGCAGCATGGGTGTAATGCCTTTGTATTTGTTAGGCCTCAGTCAGTCTTAGTGTTGCCTTAAAAGTATATTGGATTTATTTAAGAGATTGTTATTGCAATTGGAGAGGCCTATGTCCAGCAGTGGACTGATATAGACTGATAATGATGTAGAGATTGATGAGTTCTTGTCTATATATTGATGGTTGAATAAATGCGACCCTACTTATATCTTTCATGTGTCGATTACAATTTTTATTATTTTTAAAATAATTGATTTTTTAACACAAGTGTGTTGGAATCACAATATATACATACAATCGGAAGGCGTTATTTATTTATGTATATCCAATACTATTACAGCGATCCATTGATATTGCAAACCTCAAGTAATTATAACTCTAATTATTACCAATAAATCTGATTGTATTGTATTGTATGTTTGCAACAATTTTTTTAACCATATTTGGCATGTATTTTCGTTTTAAAAGTTTGTGTTAAAAAATTTTAATGTTATTTATATCTTTGCAGCATGGATGCCTATAATATCATAAAGTATCCTCTGACATCTGAAGCAGCCATGAAAAAGATTGAGGACAACAATACTTTAGTGTTCATTGTTCATACCAGCTCAAACAAGCACCACATAAAAGCAGCAGTGAAGAAGCTTTATGACATCAATGTGGCTAAAGTAAACACTCTCATCAGGTTTGTAAATATTTCCTGAGTAATCTTCGTATTATACATAATAAAAATATATTAATGATGATATTCTGTGGGAATCTCATTGATTTAGGATGATATTAAAAATTACACACTTCTGATACTTTTCTAAATATTACGATAGGCAAAATAATGCTTATAATTATTATAATTGTGATTAAAATTATTTCAGACCTGATGGTAAGAAGAAGGCGTACGTGAGGCTCGCGAGGGACTATGACGCATTAGATGTTGCCAACAAGATTGGCATCATATAAACAAGTATAATATATAATAATACAGCACTAACATTCTTTCATTTATGTTCCTTAACGTTTAACGTTTTCAGTATTAATAATCGTATATATGATTGTTAATACAATCTATATCAATAAATAAGAAGATTACTTGGCTACATTACACTGCAAAACCAATAGAAATTAATGTGATATCACGAGATTTTAGTGGTCTTTTACTGTCGGCAAGTTGGTCTCATCTGAAAGTTCAAGATCGCTATGGAGAGAGCTGTTGGGCATTTCACTACGAACTGATTTGTAACTATGAAATCGGTAGATTAACAAAAATCATCAAAGCTCGTGGAAATAGTCTGCTGAAGTGCCAATGAGCAGAAAGCATCGTTCAGGGGACGAAGGGTCCTCAATGACGCCGCGTCTGAAAACTGAACAACGTCCCACAATCAGGTGGGCTGTTGATCTCAAGAAAACAGTGTGACACTGCCTGGATTGTAGTGTACTATCATATTGTATTGTAGTGGACTATAAAAGGCTTTGATTTCCATCACAACATACAAGGAAAAATAATTAGGTAGGTAATCGTTATGAGAGGCCAGAAAATAAGCAGTTTGATTCCTTCAAAATCCTGTTTCTATGTGAAACCTCTTTCTACCATCGGAATTGAATGTCCTCTAGAAACCTAAGTAATGTGGGTTTAGTACATGTTCAGGCTGTGACGTTATTAACCCATCGGTAGCCGCGCGAGAACCTGAACCAAGAATCTCCATCTGAATGTACGTCCTTGGAATGGACAAACGATCGAAATAAAACGCAATTTTGTATGTAGATTTTTTATTTACATTTGAGAAAATCCGATATAGAAAAATCGCAAAATAATTTTACGCCATTCGTAATTTTAACGGCATCTCATACAATTTTCACTACACAAAATTGAATTCAACAATAGATGACAGCATAAATGGCTCCAGTGTTGATTAGTGGAGGGTTTATTGGAACTTTCATGGCCAACCCAAGTGTCAGATTTTTATTCAGTAGAGGAGTTACTTCCGCTATTTCTTTGTACAATGCACATTTTCGAAATTGGTAGAATTAAAATAGACGTTCATAAGTGTATTGTAAAATTACCTATATGAATAAATGAGTTTCAATTTGAATTCTAAGCCACCCGAAGGCGTCCAATATAGCATGACGTTTTAATCCGATGTCTGCTTTAATGTGCCCTCCGATCCTCCGAAGCATGGAAGCGCTCATGAAATTTTTACTGTATGACTACTAGTAGAACGCCTTGGAAACTGGTACGAATGCTTATCTATATAAGTTTCTCCACGCGAATTGATAAAACTACAAAAGTTTTGGTGAATGCATCGTTAGTTTCGGCATTAAAATGTGGGGTGGCGCTGCTAAAACGCTTTTATGATGACAAATGAGTATACACAATAATCTGTTCTGATCGTTATCTACTTCGCCATTCAACTGAAGATCATACGTAACATACTTAATAACAAAGTACGTAATGTACTT
>DWNT01000079.1:0-10976 GCA_018250535.1 Caltoris sirius fusca | reverse complement strand
CACAATGGGTGTCACATCACAGTTGGAGTTGGTTGTCGACTGTTTTCGAAAGAGCCGGCGTGTACTTGACCTTGCGCGGTTCGCGGGCGAACTGGTGCTGGTTTTCGTCGTCGCCGCTAGTTTTATAACGCATTATTGTTGTCATAACTTTTACCGAGCGCACCATTGATAGCGGATGGCCGCTGAACGCGCGCGCCTCCACCGTTTGCGGTCGCGGACAGACATACTAAACCCTCTTAACACTGGAGTGGTCTGAATGAAATAAATAAGTGAAGTGAGTCAAAGCGAAACACTTCCAAATCTCGGACCGGCTCGTTGCAGGCAGGTGCGCTTTGAACTGGTTATATCCGGTTCACACAACCGAATAATTCTGTATATTTGGAGGTTTCGACTAAAACTATTACAAACAGTAGTTGAACATCCAATGAATTGAAAATCTATCTTCTAAATATCTAAAACATGAAGGTTCCAAATTGTATAAATATTTCTTGTAGAGTTCTGGATGACTTGTGCATGCTACTTACATCCTGTGGCCAGATTACTTATTATATATTAATATCTATAAATGAGATCATAGCATTATATTTTGCTTACACTGCTGAGAGAATACGTAATTGTGAACTATGCAAACGGAGCAAATACTCGAACAACGCTTCGATATATTTAAATTATGATATATGCCATAAGCCTTCAATTTACATAACAAATGCAATGAAAACTTGGCATAAAAAAGATATCTCACAAAAATAACATGAAATTGTGTACACGTGAATTGGAAGGTCAGAAATCAACAGCCGCAATTCGCCACAATCTCTTCGAAATGGCGATCCCGAAGTCCGACAAACGATCGTGATATAAAAAACCCGTATGGCTTCACATTCTCACAATCAATGCAATCAACCAATGTTGACACTGTTTGGAACAGGGGTGTCGTGGAGTGGATCTTAATTATTATCACTTATTATTGACATTTTATGTGTAATCTTTGGTGTGTTTATTAGTTATAATATAGGCGATGAATGATTTAATGACGTTATTTTTCTTTAGGATTGATCATCTGTGTGTGTTTTCTTCTAACAATTTGAAGTAGCAAATTATTGCCAATACTTCAACTCTATATTTTCAGATATAGGCAGTAAAAACATTTGGTAGGCAGCTGCCATATAATGCCAATCATAATTTATTATAAGAAGAGCAGTGGTCTATAGATCTTACCCGAAAATTGTGATGAAGGTTATACTTAATTGACATATTCCACACGGACAGTTCCTTTTTATGTCAAAATATTTAGCGGTTTGTTTGGAGGCTATAAAGGCACATATACTTGCTTTCAGTAATGCAGATACTTTCACGATTTACTTAGTACTGCGCGTATATAGTTTCAAAATGTATTTATTGATTCGACCGCGGATCCCCGTGCGAGACAAATATTATCAAACCACTAGACGTTCACTGCTGCTATTAGCCCTTGATACGTGTGTGCGATAATTGTTTAAATAATTACTTACAAACTATTATAAAGCGCGCAGACTCCATTTCACCCGCTACTGGTAAGGACTCGAATAGTTGTTATGAGGACAGATGGATTCACTAATGAGACCTCACCATGCGCGGGGCTTATTACTTATAGCAATAGAAATGAATTAACTTATCAAGCTTACCTAAATCTATTCTCTTATGATAACATTTGTGGACTGCTGTATGAACTAGAGTAAATTGAGAAGAATAATTTAGTCATTTTTATTGGAGCTATTCTTTAAGTCACGTTCATATAAAACTTGTTTTAAAATATACGAAGCAATTTTTAACTACATATTGATGACCAATGAAAGTAAAATTAGAATTCTTATGTAAGGTCGATGACAAGAATTGTTACTGTATTTTTGAACTGAGCGTGTGATGGAGACTGCAGTTGGTCCAACTTATCGCACCAAATTTTCAAAAAATAAAACTATACCTTAAGTCATGGACATATTGGATAATAAAACATAAAGAAAATCTAAATTCAAACGATTTAAGAATCTTCTATTTTGGAGGTACTTATCTAAAGTTATCACTTGTGCGATAGAGACATTATCGCTCTGTGTAGGGTCCAGCTAAAAAAAAGAAATTGATGAAGTTTTAAGGCAAGTAAAGTTTACCTACAACCCACTTGAAGCCCACTACTGAGCACGGATCTCTCTAACACTTTTCATTCCAATATTTACGTGGTCTGATGCGGCGGTACAACCACGAACTTATTTAATTCTTAGGTATTTCGTAAGTCTTACCACCACGCTTGAAACGGACCAACAACCGTTCATCAGGATTGTCAAATTTTCCTCTTACGGCCTAACTTCGAAAGCCTCTACACAAGTCGACCAACAAGTTGACCAAAACAGCATCTAACTTCAAAAGATATTAACGAAGTTTGCAACGTGGGAGCCACGCAAGCCCCAGAAGCCACTGAACTTAGGAGACTTAAATTTAAACTTGAAACAATTTTAAAGAGGATATTAACTATCGATTTTCGATGAGCAAAAGTTTATCTTTAACACGCGTTAACTTAGTAGGCCACGAAACTAGCTAGCGCATATAGTAAATATAGCGCATATATTAAAAAAACTTATATCAAAGGATGCTTACTACATATTTAAATGTGATATAATTCAATGTATAGTAAAATTGCACCTTGTCTTAAACCAACTTAAGGTAAACTTTTAAAGACCCTTAGATCACAATTGTTGAACGCAATTAAGAGCATAACTTTTCTATGTAATAACAATACCAGCAATACGATCGTCACGACATAGGTACGATAAATTATATACATCGAAAATCGTTTCCTTTTTTACATACGTCTCCCGCTGCGTAACTAACGTCGCTGCGTAGCCATCGTGGTGGCCACACACTGCTTAGCCGAAGTACGTAGGAAGGCTTTTAGGCTAAGCCGTGGCGGGCAGCGTTTCGCCGCTCGCTTTCATGGCAAAAAGGCAACCGTATCGGTATTTTCAGGTCAATATTCAGAAATGTACACTGTTTTGTACAAAACTTAACATTCTTTTACTTTGGGTTTGAAGCCAGCCAGGCATAACGTTACATGAGAACTAGCACAGATAAAACTCCTCTGTGTTTAATTTTTTACTGGATACCTAGAACACTTTACTAAAGCAGTGGCTAAGTTGACCATTGACTTACCGAAATGTCTACAATTAGGTCCTAATCACAACCAATCGTAAATATTTAAGAAACCCAAATGCTATCCCCATTTCAAACTTCGAAACTTCTATAATTTTTGTGGTAAAAAAACTACGCTTCCATATGTTATTCTGGTTTGATAGCTTCATAAGTCACGTTCATGGCGCCCGACGGCCGGTGTCGAACGTAAATGATCGAGTGAGTATAAAAATTGCGGACACTATTGAGAGTTGACCGCCAGTGGCGAAATATGGTAAGTGCTTCTATGATTTGGAAAGCGTGTTGAGCCATCGTTAAATTGCAGTCGTTAAGCCATTTAGGAAGCCTTCAAAGTTCTTCTGACATTATGTTGGCCATTAACCCTTTAACCAATGCTAATATGCTCTCGATTTTCTGGATTAAAAAAAATATTTATCTGCAACAATGGATCGTTAATAGATTTGAACTTCCTTTATAAATTCTACTCAATAAAGTGTTATCAGCTTATCACCCAAAAATTGGCAGTTTTACCAGCTGAAATTTGAATCCTGCATCAGGTCAGTTATGATATGCTCCTTTCCAATGGCGGATCCCGTTGTCCATATTCTGCGCTGATTAAAATTCAAATGTTCTGACCGCTACGAAATATAATATCACATAGTTTTACACAAGCCCCTATGCCCTGAGGGATGAATCGTCATATACCATTTGTATCATATAGCAATAAATAAGTCGGAATTGCTCAACAATTTGTTTTTATTACGTGGCAGCCCTCTCCGTAATCACATTAGTAGGGCTGCCACTGCGTAAGTTATTTAAATTTATTCCCTTTGAACTCATATCAGGGGACTGGTGTGAGGTATACCGAATGTTAGTTGGGAGAGTTATAATTATAATCTGTAAATCGAGAAACATGTTCTACGTATTTTTACTCCATACAAGAGTATTTCCATATATTATACTACTCGTAATTTGATGACATCTCTAAAATTGGTGTTCAGTTCATAATTTAAGAGTGGCTGTGTCGAGGATGGTATGGACAAACAGAATAACACATCACAAACGAACAATACCCACAAAGAACCCATAGCCGGGCAAAAAACCGAGAATCCAACGCTTTTCAATCAGTTACCATCAAAGATATTTGGTCTGATTTCTTTATGACAATATCATACAAACACGACGCAATTGTTAATGCTCTTCGCCGCTCATATACCTCGTACGTCTTACTGACGATTTTAAGTGTTATTTATTTACTTTAACATAAATAGGTATTGTAAAAGACCAACTTAAAACCTATTGTTATTCTGTACAGTCCGCAGTATGATGGGTGAAATTATATAAAATGACAAGGACACCGGGAAATGACAAAGCCACAGCAATTTTTGCCCAAGTTTGATTAAAAATATTGTAATTAATGTACGTATTCCTTTTAAGACTTGCAAAGGAGTTTATTTTGCTGTTTCTTGTTTCTTTTTCAATGTAACTTTTGATAATTGCCGCAGAAATAAACATAAATAGGTACATAAACATGCACACACTCATACCACAGCATTAGGTTTGTGACCCGTGTCGAGGTCGGCATGGACATACACAAAAAATAAATACATCACAAAGGAACACAGCCCGAGACCAAAAATTTATCAGTAACATAAATATCTGCTTAGACCGAGAATCGAACCCAAGACCCCCCGATTTGCAAGCAGAGTCTACCACCTAGACTACGGGGCCGACAAATAAATTAATAACGCGACGTTCGTCATAAAATACTTAAATTAAATTAAATATTTTGTGCGTAATAAGAATTAATAAGTTTACAACTTGCAAATACATATCTATATATATTTTATAGTATACGTATTAATTTCATATAATTCATCAATATTTATATTTATATAAGATCTAATATAATGTCTTTCTGATAGCCTTGTACACCAATCTCTTTGATCGCAGTAATAAAGATACCCCCGCGGACACACAGGGTGTCCCAAAACTGATTTTATTAAGTGCCAACGATACACAGGGCGGGCAATTAGGGTGCTCTGAAGTTTTATTGGCTGTACCGCAAGGGATGAATATGTTATAAGGGTTGTGATCGACGTATTGTGGTTTAAGGGTAGCTATAAGTGGATTGACATAATTTAGTTGCATGGTGGTAGAGTTATTGATTATGGATGAGGAAGAACAAGTTGGGTATACTACCTTTATAATAAGTGTATCTACTAATTTTACAGATTTTAAAAATGGAAAGATTTTCAATTCACTCCGATAATTGTGAACCGAAGTCAACGATCCGTTTTTAGAGGATAGACATAAGTGGTCCAATGCCCAAATATCAGGCTAACTTGAGAATATTCGATTAATATTCGACTAAAACAGTTAAACAGTCTCATAGTTACACTTATTATAACTATCAACTTATTTGAGCTATCACATAAAGAATGACATAAGAAACTGAGACAAATTGTGATATCATTTTCAGAAGAGGAAGCAGATATTCCAGAGGAATTATTGGAGGCTCTGGGACAAGATGGAAAAGAATATAAAGAAATAGGAGAGCCAATAAATAAAGAATTGGCCCTACGATGGACAAGGATAAAACAGGATGGTCTGTCGAAAGAATCCAGAGATGAGGTTTTCAAAAAATATAAAACCCCGGAAAACTTCAACGATTATGCCCCAGAAATTAACCCAGAAATCTTAACAACCATGTCAGAGTCCTCGAGGAAAAGAGACAAAAGACTCACTATCAGACAAAACTTAACAGGTAAAGTTATGAGCTGCTTGGGCAAGGCCCTTACTAATGTGTTAAAGGGAAATATAAATACAAAAACTTTAGTTGAACAAATAAATGATGCCGCCAAATTGGCTGCAGATATATTCCATATTGACACATCTTCCAGGAAGTATTTTGCCCTGTCAGGCACTCATGTCTCTATAAGAGACGCAGTTAAGAAGGCAAAGTCAGATAACCTACTTTTTGGAAATGACTGCGGGGAAAATATAAAGTCTGCACAAACCATCCAGAGGACCAGTCAGGCCATCAAGAAGACTGCAGCAAAAAACTGGAGAGGCCTGTTGCAGAATCAGCAACATACCCATCAGGATCCCCGCAGCAGGCCCTCCTTTCCAAGAAGACCAAAACATGTCTTCATACAACAACAACATCAAAAACAACAGACCACAA
Organism: Caltoris sirius fusca; assembly: GCA_018250535.1. Taxonomy (NCBI): domain Eukaryota; kingdom Metazoa; phylum Arthropoda; class Insecta; order Lepidoptera; family Hesperiidae; genus Caltoris; species Caltoris sirius. Next base: position 4,633 of record DWNT01000079.1, on the reverse strand, counting down.
GACGTCCAACTCAAAAGTACAACAATGCCTTTCAACAAACAAAGACAGCGAGGACACAATACCGACCATCAGCCACGAACAACCGCAGATGAACTTAAATTCACCTCAGGCAGGTAAAACATATCTATTTAGAAAGGAGTGGGAGAAGGTAACTAGGGACCCTGTAATCCTAAGTTGGATCACGGGCTACAAAATACCTTTTATTTCAACACCACCTTCTTATGAGTCACCTATACAAGAATGGACAGAACAAGAAACTACAATTATTCAGGAAGAGATAAATAATCTTTTGAATTTAGGGGCAATCTCAGAATGTAAATATAAAGAGGGTCAATTTGCATCCCCCATATTTGTCATTAGCAAACCTAATGGTTCATACAGATTCATATTGAACTTGAAAAAACTTAATGAATATGTAGAAAACCTTCATTTTAAACTGGAAGATATTAGAACAGCATGTAAATTAATGTACAAAAACTGTTATATGACAAAAATCGACTTAAAAGATGCATATTTTTCTATTCCGGTTGCAGAGGATCATAAACCGTTTTTAAGATTCAAATTTAAAGGAAAACTATTCCAATTTAACTGTTTGCCATTTGGTTTGTGTACAGCACCCTATGTCTTCACTAAGATTATGAAACCTGTAATGACTCACCTTAGAAATCAAAATATATTAGTGACAAATTATCTTGATGATAGTATATATTTTAATAATTGTAGTTATATGTGCAATAAGGAGACTAAAATAGCAATAGAGTTATTCCATAGGTTAGGTTTTATAGTGAATTTTGACAAGTCAACATTAGTACCAAGTCAGTCTTGTAAATATCTAGGTTTTCATTTGAATTCCATTAATATGTCATTATCCCTACCGGAAGATAAACAACTATGTTTGTATAATAAGTTAAAAACATTCCAAAGAAAACAATTCTGTAGTATAAGAGAATTTTCACAAATATTAGGATCCTTAACATCAAGCTGTCCAGCTATACCTTATGGATGGGTATATACAAAGCTCTTAGAAAGAGATAAATATTTAGCTTTAGTTAGAAATAGAGATAACTTCGATACTTCCATACCAATTACAGAATCAAATAAATTAGAAATAACATGGTGGACAAAAAATATCAGAAAATGCAATATTATAAAACAATATAGATTTAGTTTAGAAATCCATACAGATGCTTCCACCACTGGGTGGGGTGCAGTATGTGGTGAGGATAAAACCTCTGGATCCTGGTCATCTAATGAAAGACAACTACATATTAATTATCTTGAACTAATGGCTGCTTATTTAGGTCTGAAATGCTTTGCAAACAATCATAGAAATTGTGAAATTCTATTAAGAGTTGATAATACAACTGCCATGGCTTATATTAACAAAATGGGAGGCATTCAGTATCCTCATCTGAATAAAATTGCTAGGCAAATCTGGCAATGGTGTGAAACAAGAAACATCTGGGTTTTTGCATCATATATTAATACTAAAGATAATTACAAGGCTGATCTTCAATCGAGAAATATAAACATAGAATGGCAACTATCAGAAGAGGCGTTTTCAAAAATTTCAAGAAAATTTGGTCAACCAGAAATAGACCTTTTTGCTTCTAGAATCAATAATAAATGTAAAAAATTTGTTTCTTGGAAAAAAGACCCCGAAGCAGTGGCTATAGATGCATTTACTATAAGCTGGGATAATATATTCTTCTATGCGTTTCCACCTTTTTCACTGGTGCTAAAATGCCTACAAAAAATCAAAGAAGACAAAGCGACTGGAATACTAGTCTTCCCCTATTGGCCCTCTCAACCTTGGTTCCCTATGTTGAAAAGGCTCACAAAAGAAAACATTATAATAATAAAACCTAATAAAAACTTGTTAACATCTCCTTTCAGACTGATCCACCCACTGCACCAGTCTCTTACCCTGGCGGCAGGACTGCTATCAGCAAAGCCTTTATGACTCGCGGAACACCAAGATCAGCACTAAATATAATGTTGAACTCTATAGCACCGAGTACACTTAAACAATATGACTCCTCATTAAAATCATGGTGGGACTTTTGTACCCAAAAGAAAATTGACCCTTACCAAGGTTCAATACCTTATATTTTAAATTTTTTAGGGGATAAGTTTAATAGTGGCGCTTCATATAGATCCTTAAATACTCATAGATCAGCACTATCGCTCATAATAGGATCAAGAGTCGGCATAGACGATAGAATTAAACGATTTTTTAAGGGTGTATTTAGACTTAGACCACCAGCTCCCAAATATGATTTCACATGGAACCCAGGAATAGTGTTAAATTACCTATCCTTTAGTAATCAAAATATACGTTTAGAAAAACTAACGAAAAAACTAGTTACAATTTTAGCCCTTACTACGGGTCATAGGGTGCAAACAATAAGCCTAATAAAATTAAACAATTTGCAAGTCACTACCACAGGAGTTCAGATTAAAATACCTGATTTAATTAAAACATCTAAGAGAAATTCTTTACAACCAATGCTGCACTTAGAAATGTTTAATGCAAAACTAGAAATATGCCCTGTGAGCACATTAAAGTATTATTTAAAAGCAACTGAACACATAAGAAAAGATATAGACAATCTTTTTATCACCATAAAAAAGCCATACAAATCTGCCTCAGCGCAGACTATCAGCAGATGGATCAAGGCCACACTACAGGAGGCTGGCGTGGATATATCTATTTTCTCAGCCCACAGCACACGCCACGCGGCTACGTCCGCAGCTAATAGAGCAGGATTAAATCTGGATCTTATAAGAAAAACTGCAGGATGGTCAGGCAACTCAGCAACTTTTGCAAAATTTTATAATAGACCAATAAGGGAAGATCCTTCACAATTTAGTACCACAATTTGTGATACCTTGTAACTTTAAACTTTTTTTTTTAAGTTAGGCTAAGATTACAAATTATAATTTGTATAATTTAATTATTATACAGGTGATGTTTAACAGTATGTTGTCAGAGCCACAAAAGTAATCGGAATAATTAAATAACAGAATGTTTAAGGTATACTGCGTTGAGTCAATTTTCGTACATGTTTACGAGTGTGAAGGTGAGATAGGTATGACATTTGACTGACACTCGAGTTGAGTTGGTGTCTGGAGTACAAACTTCGGGTGGATTAACCTCGTTATCACGTAAAGTTAGCTTCTCAACGAACTGGCGTACTTGTCTGAATAAATAATAGACAAGTAAACGTTATTATGTTGGTGTACGTTTACGTGTAGCTAGACCAAAGTAGAAAAAGGTCACATGGAGACGTAAACAGGATAAGGATTGTTGGAGGTCAAATTTTATTTTTGCACTTTATTCGCTGAGCACTACCTACTGCACTACCTACCTAATATAACACTACCTACCGACAATACTTACTCGTGCATTGTGATAAACTTTAGCCTTACCAGCATTTTTAGTATTTATCCTCCATTGATAATTCGTATAAAATATCCCTTTCTTCCTTACCGATAAGAGCCTGGCGTTATCTTTGGATGACAATGCAAGGAATAATTTACCATCGGACGGCCTCTCCGCTGTATTATCAGCTATTGTCAATGAGTTTTGCGTAAAATTATTACTTACTAGGAGTGCGCCCGGCTTTGCCCACGTGAAGCATGATTTTCCCGGTTTATAAAGAATCCTCTATAACATTTTGAAATTCCTAATTTAGGTACCACTACGGAAAAATCGTGAAGATCGCTTATTTAGCTATTTTATAGTTTTTGTACACAAAACAATAATACAAGGTAAAAAAAACAACATAGAAGAAAATTTGTACAAAGGCACTTGCTGTAAAAAACAAAAACACATCTATCCCGCGGGAACCGTGCATTTATCCGGGATAAAAGTATCTTCTAATTGAATATGTGTACAGTTTTTATTACAATCAGGGAGTTCAATGTTTTGAATGCTATAAACAGAACTGAATGCAATTTACGTAGGCACTAGCATTTATCTTTTGATATGCGTAATGTACAAGAGTAGTATTTTTTACCATTACTTAATGATGTCGCTTTTCTCGTCCGTGACGAGGAATAAAAAGCTAAAGCAAAAAATGTAATCTTCCCGGTCTTGTGTCGCAGGTATAAATTTTCGTAAAAAGAAAATATTCCCCTTTGGGCCCCTTGTCCATTTCATCATATATTTTTTAAACGTAACATAATAAGGAGTCCCTTGACCAATGTATAAAATTAATGTAATTTGATAGCAGCCGTGCAATATTATCATTTTTACAAAATGTCTAGGCTAAGAACTACAATAGCTTCTTATATCGATTCACGCCCCATGTTTCATACTGTGCTTTAGACTTGACACCTCGTACATGAACCAGGTCCATACGTCACTGTTTCTGTTTCTTGTTACTTTTGGACACCATGCATTATGTACAAAATGGAGCGACCTTTCCCCTGGGCTTAACTTGACTAAACATTACATGAGCCTACAAACAGGCAAAACTCATATTTGCGCGTACATTAATGATGGACCCTCGTACCACCAGAACTGCTGACTCGTAGTCTAACCTGTTTTTGGATTTCATTATGGGTGTTCCTGTAAATTAATATTTGTAAAATTCATAGTATAATTGAAAGCCTTATAATAGTATAT
>DWNT01000078.1:0-11048 GCA_018250535.1 Caltoris sirius fusca | reverse complement strand
TGGGTTGTTAGCTCAGTCGGTAGAGCAGCGGACTTTTAATCCGTTGGTCGAGCGTTCGAATCGCTCACGACCCACCATCTTTACCCTTGAATTATTAGAATTTTTCGCAAATTATCATTACTTATTTAAGTATCAGCTCTGAGATGTGCCATAAATGTGACATCGTTTGCAAATCTGAGCCAGTGGCTATTGGTGTTAAAATAAATATGCGACGAATGGAAGCTTTAAACATTACGACCAATGCTAAAACTAAATTGTAATTAATACTTTTTCAATACATACTACTCTTAACACTAAAAAAGGGGGCGTATGAAAAAAACATTAGCAATATTATTTGTTTGTGCGTTTTTGGTTGGATGTGCAATGCCTTCTAATAATTGGGTTTATCCTGATACAATTATAAAAGATACTAAAGATTATGACGGAGTGAGATTTATTGAAAGAGATAAGCCAAAAATCGATACCATAATACCTAAAAAATTAACAATAGATAAATCTTTCACACCAAACTCAAATATTTATTGGTCACCACAGTTAAAAATATGGACGCGTTATTTATTAACGCCAGGTGATTATAAAGTTTATTTAGCGTTAAATGTAAATGGTAAAGATAAAACACAGGAATTTGATTTTAAAATTATAGATAACAATAAGTAAAACAAAGCCCTTTCAGGTTTTTTATAACCATATAAAAAATACTCAACAAGTTGCTATCTTGAATAGTAAAAAGTATTGCTCAATTTAAATAATTTAGCTTACAATGTATTAAATTAATAAAGTGAGCTATTTAAAATTACTTACAAAAAAATTTTACCACATAAGAGTTCTATTTTATGAATTTACCAGCAAGTAAATTTGATAATTTGCATTCAGAATTATTCGAAATATTTCGTTCGCAAAGTTCTTTTGAAGAAAAAGAATTTAAATTGCGTATGGATTTAAAAGATTTTCCTGAAGGTTCATCTATGGAAAGTGATCAATTATGGTCTTTTTTCTATGCCGCTAAAGGATTAGAATATAAGGCAATTAATTTGTTTAAACGTTCCATTGGATATGGTGAAGCAAGGTTTGTCCAAAATTATTTGTCTTATTTACGCCATACAGGGCATATAAAAGAATTTATTAAAGAAACTAATAATGCAAGTTTAGCCATAAAAAATGGGGCGAAACACTTTTCAAGATCATTGATAAATGCATCATTTTTATCTGGAGACATTAACAAGATGAAAGATGTATTTAATTTATATAGCCAATATATAGAAGATGAAAAAGATGTGTTGCAAAAAGATCTTAATTCATATGAATTTTTTCAAAAAAAAGTAAAGTTAACAAATGAACAAATGAAATTTTTGTTTGAATCTTACGTTAATATTGCAAATAAATATAAATTAACATCTTGCCAGATCGCCATTGATTGTTATGATAATGAAAACTTAGTCCTAGCATTATACACAAGAAACAAAGACTTCAAGCACCTCGCTCTAGCAGACAAGGAACTATCAGATACGATATCTATTAATGTAAATTTGCATGACAAAATATTTGGAGTATCAATCTGCAGTTATAACCAAAGAATTTTATTAGAAAATTAGTAAATATAACATATGACTATTTCTTGTAAAGATTACATTTCATTTGCGGAAAATTGCCTTGAAAGAGGCGATGAAGTCGGATATAGAAATGCGATTTCTAGAGCTTATTATGGCTGCTATCATGCTTTAATTATCGCATCAAATTATGTTAGTGCGCGTGGTGAAACCAGCCATCAAGGGTTAATAGAATATTTAAGTTCATACCCAATAAAGGGCTCTAAATTACCTAAATTGACGCTAATTTCTCTGCGGGTTAGATTAATTGAGCAAAAAAAACAACGTGTATTATGTGATTATTATTTAAATGAATCAATAAGAAAAGAACAAGCTGAACTGATGCTCGAAAAAGTAAAACTATTTATCGAAGATATTGAAAAATATGTTAGTTTATAAAATTATTAGAATTATAATTTAACAGTTAAAGACAGCAAAAGACTAGCTAAAGACATGAAAAGGCTACACGACTTTTTACTAGCCTAATAACAGACCTGATTGAGGGCTTTTTTACAAAATTTTATACTAGGATTCAAATTTAAACTGCATAGATACCTATCAAGCTTATAATTTAAATTTTAAATAAAATGATCTCGTCGGGCTCTTGTTATTTTAATTTTTTACTACATAGATCACTAGCAAGTAGGCGATATAAAACATCACACATCCAACAATACAATCTAAAATTACCCACATTTTTTTCTTTTTAAAAATGGGGGATAATAACCGAGCACCATAACCAATGCCAAAAAACCAAAAAAATGATGCCAGTATCGCGCCAATGAGAAAATAAATTTTTTGTTCTAGCGTTAATGTGCCGGCAATGCCACCAACAATGACAACCGTATCTAAATAGACATGAGGATTAAGCAGAGTAACTGCAAGAGTTGCTAAAACAACTTTAAGTAAACTGCTGTTTTGAGATGCGCCATTTTCAAGAGCCATGCTGCTCTCTCCTTTATAGGCGCTCTTAAACGCAGAAAACCCATACCATAGTAAAAAAGTGGCACCTAAAAGCGCAAGTATATTGGTAATTAATAAATTCTGGCTGATAAAAGTTCCAACACCTAAAACGCCAATTGACATTAAAATGAAATCAGCACTAAAACATATTAACGATACCCAAAAAATATGATTTTTTAATAATCCTTGTTTAAGCACAAACAAATTTTGTGCACCAATTGCGATAATTAAACTGCCTGAAATCAAAGCCCCATTGATTATTTCTTTTAGCATTCAACATTACTCTTATTAAAATTAAATCACTTCTACGCAAGATAAAGCATTTTATGTTTTCTGTCACCTTTGCACAAATTTATTCTTTATATAGTGTATTAAAATGATGCTATTAGCATTATGATTTTTCGATTTTTGTATTCGCTTTATCGTAAATCATCAACATTAAAACAATTTAATATAATTATGCAGTTCTGATATAATGGCAGATTGTTTTATCTGTGATCCCCTCAATTATTAATGAATAATAAAATAAATATTTTAGAAGCAATAAAATTTCCTAATTTTAAAACGAAAATGGTCATTTGTGTTTTTACAGGTTTTGCTTCTGGTTTGCCTCTTTTTTTGCTGCTACAACTTATACCGGCTTGGCTTAAAAATGAAAATGTTTCAATTGAAGCCATTGGATTTTTATCATTAACTCAACTTCCTTATGTCGTCAAATTTTTATGGGCGCCATTAATGGATAGCTTTTCACCTCTGGGATTGGGTCGTCGCCGAGACTGGATGATAATCACGCAAGTTTTATTATTACTGATTGTAATGATGCTTGGCTTTTTTTCGCCCTCTTTTCATTTAGCTGCCATATCCATACTGTGTTTTGCTATCTCATTTTTTTCGGCTTCACAAGATATCGCACTTGATGCTTTTCGTAGGGAATTATTATTAGATGAAGAATTAGGACTGGGAAATAGTATTCATATTAATGCTTACCGTATTGCGGGATTAGTACCTGGCTCTTTATCTTTAATTTTATCTGATTTTTTACCTTGGCAAAGTGTTTTTATTGTCACCTCACTGTTTATGACTCCTGCGATCATCATGACATTGCTGGTAAAAGAACCCACTTCTTTTGAGCTAAAAAATCGGAGTATTGATGATATTATCGTTAAACCTTTTACTGAATTTATCAATCGTAATGGCATTAAATCTGCCTTAACGATTTTAGCTTTTATCTTTTTGTATAAGCTTGGCGATAGTATGGCAACGGCACTTGCCACGCCTTTTTATCTAACAATGGGTTATAGTTTATTAGATATTGGGTTGATCGCAAAAAATGCCTCTTTATGGCCTAGCGTTATTGGCGCATTATTAGGCGGTGCGTTAATGTTGAAAATTGGAATTAATCGCGCGCTGTGGTTATTTGGTATCGTGCAAGTTGTTTCTATTTTTGGTTTTTCATGGCTTTCAATCGAAGGACCTTTTACAGAAATCGGTATTAATGAACGGATATTACTCGGCGTTGTGATAGGATTTGAAGCGCTCGGCGTGGGCCTTGGTGCATCGGCTTTTGTCGCCTTTATTGCTAAAACAACCAACCCACTTTATACCGCAACACAGTTTGCGTTATTTACCAGTTTAGCCGCTGTGCCACGAACATTAATCAATGCGACAACCGGCTGGCTTGTCGCTCATTTAGGCTGGACAAATTTCTTCAGTTTATGCATTATGTTAGCCATTCCTGGAATGTTATTACTATTTAAAGTTGCTCCATGGAATACAAAATCTTAGGGGTAAATACTATGGATAAGTTAACGCAAGCATTTGATTTTAGGCACGCTTGCAAATTGTTTGATCATTCAAAAAAAATTAATCGCAACGATATTAATTATATTTTAAATGCTGGGCGTAACTCTCCTTCATCCTTTGGTCTGGAACCTTGGCATTTTGTCGTTGTAGAAAACGAGAAATTAAAACAAGCATTACAGCCAATTTGTTATCATCAAGCCCAAGTGACAAGCTGTTCTCATTTCATCATTGTGCTTTACCGTAAAGCAAAACAATTCACACTACAAAGTGATTATTTGCGAAAAACCGTCGCACGTGAATTAAGTGATCCTAATGATCAAGCATCAATCGATATTGCTTGCCAAGCGATTATTCATTTTTATGACAATGAACTTGCTCATGGCTTAACCATTGATCATTGGTCTGAAATGCAATGTTATTTAGCGTCTGCAAATATGCTTACGGCATCAGCCTATATTGGCATTGATTCTTGTGCTATCGGTGGATTTGAATCTGAAAAAATGATGCCAATACTAAAAACCTATATGCCGACATTAAATTTAGATGATTTTGGTGTTGCGCTTTGTTTAGCTTTGGGTTATCGGCTCAATGAACCTGGAAAACGGATCCGTTGGCCTTCAGCAGATACCTGCACATTTTTATAATTTCTATGACAGATAATCTATGATGCTTATCTTCAAGCATCAAGAGCATCATTATAAAATAACGGATTTCAGTTTAAATAATTAAGGATTTAACCATGAAAAATCAGCATTCAAAATTACTTATTCTCGGTTCAGGACCTGCTGGTTATACTGCCGCTATCTATGCTGCACGGGCTAATCTTTCCCCACTATTAATTACAGGGATGCAACAAGGTGGGCAATTAACCACCACAACAGAAATTGAAAATTGGCCTGCGGCTAAGTTAGGTTTGACTGGACCTGAATTAATGCAAGAGATGCAAGCACATGCAAAGCGATTTTCTACTCAAATGATCATTGACCAAATTGAACGCGTCGACTTTAGTGGTAAACTCTTTAAACTCTACGGAAGTGAGACTGAATATACTTGCGATGCACTAATTATTGCAACAGGCGCTTCGGCACAATATCTCGGTTTACCCTCTGAAGAAGCATTTAAAAGTAAAGGGGTTTCTGCCTGTGCGACTTGTGACGGTTTTTTTTATCGTAACCAAAAAGTTGCCGTTATTGGTGGAGGAAATACCGCTATTGAAGAAACGCTCTATTTAGCGAATTTAGCCAGTGAAGTGCATTTGATTCATCGTCGTAATGAATTCCGCGCCGAAAAAATCTTAATCCAACGCCTACAAGAAAAAATTAAGCAAGGAAAAGTGATTTTACATACTCCTTATACATTAGATGAAGTGTTAGGTAATGATATGGGCGTAACTGGAATTAGAATTCAAAACACGCAAAATAAAGATTTAATAGAAAACATCGAAGTAATGGGCGTTTTTATTGCTATCGGTCATAAACCTAATACGGCTATTTTTGAAGGTCAACTTGAACTCAATAATGGTTATATTAAAGTAAAATCAGGGACTCAAGGTAATGCCACGCAAACAAGTATCGAAGGAATTTTTGCCGCGGGTGATGTAATGGATCACATTTATCGACAAGCGATAACATCAGCGGCAACGGGATGTATGGCTGCATTAGATGCGGAGCATTATTTAGATAATTTAACCAATGCTCATCAATAAAGGGTTTATCTAGTCATGTCACTTGATAAAAAACGTCAACATTATTTATTAAACTGGTTAAAAGAACAGACAAAAAATGATAAAAGCGATTTACACTATTCTGTGTTAACTGGCTTTCTTTATGCCATTATGATTATTATTCAAGCGGCACTTTTTGCTGAAATCTTACACCAATTGATCATTGAAAAAGTCGCATTTTCGCATGTATCTATTTTGTTTATGCTTTTAGCCGCTACTTTTATCATGCGCGCATTACTGGTTTATTTACGTGAACGGATTAATTTTTCAATCGGTTATAAAATTCGGTTGCACATTCGGAATAAAATCATCAACCGACTTGAAACATTAGGTCCTGCTTATTTAAATCAACAAACGACAGGGGCTTGGAGCACACTACTCATCGAACAAGTCGATAATTTGCAAAACTTTTATGCCCGTTATTTACCGCAAATGCGTTTAGCGCTAATGATTCCTATTTTAATTGTCATTGCAATCTTGCCCTTTAATTGGGCTGCCGCCCTTATTTTACTTTGCACCGCGCCACTGATTCCTATCTTTATGATTTTAGTTGGCATGGGCGCAGCCGATGTCAATCGCCGTAATTTTAAAGCGCTCGCTCATTTAAGTGGTCATTTTTTAGATCGTTTGAAAGGTCTTGAGACCATTCGTTTATTTTATCAAGGCAAAAAACAAGCCGATGAGATTCAACTTGCCTCTGAAAATTTCAGGGTTAAAACCATGCAAGTGTTAAGAATGGCTTTTCTCTCTTCTGCTACTTTAGAATTTTTTACTTCTATTTCGATTGCTGTCGTTGCGGTATATTTTGGATTTTCTTATTTAGGGCAATTTAATTTTGGTTCTTATCATGGTGTTGTGACTTTATTTGCCGGTTTTTTTGCTCTTATTCTCGCACCCGAGTTTTTTCAACCATTACGTGATCTCGGTGTTTACTATCATGACAAGGCTGAAGCGATTGCTGCGGCAGATAATATTGAATCTTTTTTAAATAACAATCTAACCATTAAACCGAAAAATCAATCAACCGATTTTACTGCAATGATTGAAACAATTGAAGCGCATGATCTCGTCGTGCTCTCAACTGAGCAAGTGCCTTTAGTAGGTCCCCTCTCTTTTCATTTACGTGCACCATTTAATATTGCGCTTGTTGGTAATAGTGGCGAAGGAAAAACCTCAATTTTTAATGCGCTATTAGGTTTTTTACCTTATAAAGGTTCAATTAAAATTAATGGGCTAGAGCTTTGCGAGCTAAATTGGGATAGCTGGCGTAAGCAAATTAGTTGGCTTGGTCAAAATCCTTATTTACTCAATGCATCGATTCGACAAAACATCCTACTGGGTAACACTCTCGCTTCGGATGAAGCGCTAAATCGCGTTATTAATCAAGCTCAATTAACCGATGTCATTGAAAAGCTTCCGCTTGGGCTAGATACGCAAGTTGGAGAAGATGCGGTACGCTTATCAGTTGGTCAAGCGCAACGAATTGCGGTCGCAAGAGCCATGCTAAAACCCTGTCAATTACTATTACTTGACGAACCAACCGCCAGTTTAGATAAACAAACCGCACATAATTTAATTCAGGCAACGGCGGCAAAAAACCGCATTACGATCACACACAAACCTGATGAAAGTTTAGAAAAATTTAATGCTGTATGGCAATTAGAAAAAGATCATCTAATTATTAAGGAAAAATTATGATAAAAATACTGCTTCCTTATATAAAATTATATCGCCATTATTTTTGGCCTATTTTATTAGGTCTGTTACTTGCCATTACAACAATCGTTGCTAGCATCTTTTTATTGTCACTATCTGGTTGGTTTTTAGCTTCAACCGCAGTGGTCGGTATCGCGGGGCTCTATACTTTTAATTATATGTTACCTGCCGCAGGAGTGAGAGCCGCAGCCATTACCCGAACGGCCGTCCGTTACTTTGAAAGGCTGGTTGACCACAATACCACATTTAAAATTCTTGCTGATTTACGTACTCAAGCCTTTAAAAAAATTTTACCTCTAAGTGCCAATCAGCTTCAGCAATACCAAAAAGCGGATCTTCTTAATCGTTTTATTGCTGATATTGATCACCTTGATCACCTCTATTTAAGGCTTTTTTCACCGATTGTAACCGCATTAATTGCCATTGGCTTACTTTTTATTGGATTAAGCTTTATTCACTTGCAAATTGCGTTAATTATTACAATTTTTTTAGGCATAACAATACTGGTTATCCCCCTCTTTTTTTACCAAGTAAGCAAACATCTTGGCGAAAATCTTGCCAATCAAAAAAGTCAATATCGGCAAGCACTTATCGCTTATTTACAAGGTCAATCAGAACTCACCTTATTTGACGCACAACAAACCTATCGAATTAAACTAAATGATTTAGAAGTGAGCTGGCTAGATAACCAAAAACGACAATCTCGATTATTAGCGATATCAAGCTCATTAATTATCTTAATTGTGGGATTTTTAACATTACTTGTTTTGTGGCTTATTACTTCAGTCACCTCTTCACCGCTTATCGCCCTATTTATTTTTGTCTGCCTATCGAGCGTCGAAATTTTAGCGCCGATTCCCAGTGCCTTTATTTTTCTTGGTCAGGTATTAACTTCTGCTAAACGGACAACCGCGATATTTACTCAAGAAAATGCAATAAAATTTACTCATTCTAACGATACAATAAGCCTAGATTCAGTTAATTTGCAAATTGACCATATCACTTTTTGTTACCCTAACCAACCACTTAATGTGTTAACTGATTTTTCATTAAATATCAAATCAGGCCAGCATATTGGCTTGATTGGTAAAACAGGATGTGGAAAATCCACCTTATTAAATTTAATTACCCGCAGCTGGGAACCGCAAACAGGGAAAATTTATATTAATGGTGTTGAAATTGAACAATTAAGTGAATCAACATTACGGCAAGCCATTGCCGTCGTTCCACAAGTCATTACTATTTTTAGTGATACTTTGCGCAATAATTTGTTAATCGGTAATCAAAAAGCCAGCGATAAACAAATTATTGATGTATTAAAACAAGTCGAATTAGACAAACTACTATCCGACCAACAAGGTTTAGACTTATGGTTAGGTGATAGCGGTCGCCCACTTTCTGGTGGCGAAATAAGACGTATTGGTATTGCCAGAGCCTTATTACATGACTCGCCATTAATTTTAATGGATGAACCGACCGAAAGCCTAGATAGTGAAACTGAATTAGCAATGATTAACTTAATTAAGCGTGTTTATGAAAATAAAACCGTAATCATGGTAACGCACCGTTTAACTGATCACCCTTGGTTTGATAACATCATATCAATGTAAATATTGACTTATTAAACGCTGCAAATGACAGGTTAAATTTGAATATTGATTGATCTTTTTAATTAAGGATTCAATCCACCATTAACACAATTTGACATATTGTCAGTTAAATGCTATCAATAGTAGAAATAACCAAACATGGTCAATGATGCTGGTAGGCAGTTTTTTATTCTCATATTTTAATTGAGTAAGACGGTAATGAATCAATAACGTAATCTAATGCCATGATATCAAACGTTAAATTATTTAGTAACACAAATTTAGGACGTTTAAACTGTCAATATTCTATGGATTAAGGAGATAATCATTATGACAGATATTAACTTATCGGATGAATTAATTAAAGAGTTTATCTACTCTGTCTATCGCAAAGAAGTCTTAATGAATCTAAAAGGGGTTATTTTAACTGAAGAAGATAAAAGTCAGCTAAATAAAAAAAGAGATTTTGTTAACTCATTATCTGAAAAAGATTTAGACGAGTTTAGATTATGGGTAATGAATAAATTACAATTATTAGAAAATGAAGAAAAAACACACTTTAAGTAATTCTTTTAACGCTACTCTACAAATAATCAATTTTAAACATCTAATCAAATGGGATTCTCCTAGCTATCTAGGACTACCCCAATTTTGATTTTCATATCCAATTTAAAGATCAGCCAGACTTTATCATCAAAAATTAAATGAATTTTTTAATGGCAACAGCTACACCATCTTCATCATTGCTACTGGTAATGAATGTCGCTTCATTTTTTACATTGCCAATCGCGTTACCCATCGCAATTTTATATTTGGCATATTTAAACATCGGTAAATCATTATTTTGATCACCAATGCTCATAATTTCATCTTGCGTGATATTGAGTTTTTTTGCAACTTCCATCATCGCATTACCTTTACTTGCATCACGATGCAAACACTCAAGAAAAAATGGCGTGCTACGCAGCATGCAGTATTGTTCAAAAAAATCAGCTGGAATTTTCTTTTCAGCAAGATCTAGTTGCATTGGCTCACCGCATAACATAATTTTATTAAAAGACATTGTTGAATCCATTTTATCAACCGTCCTAAAAATTAACGGAGTATGGGTGAGATAGGCATCATGAATCGTATAATGACTAATACATTCATTTGCCGTAAACATTTTATTATTTGCAAGCGCATGCATTGATATGTCAACATTTCTTGATAATTGCTCGATTTTCAAATAATCATCAAAACTAAGTGAATAGGCAATAAGATGCTTGCCGCTCTTGCAATCGTGAATAATACTGCCATTATTACTAATACAAAATTGACCTTCATTTTCTAGATTAAGTATTTTTAAATAAGGCGCGATGCCTGAAAAAGGTCTTCCTGTTGCTAATACAATGTGAACGCCTTTATTTAAAGCATAATGAATGGCCTCTTTTACGCCATCAGTAATCATATGATGACTATTTAATAAAGTCCCGTCTAAATCAATCGTGACAAGTTTAATTGACATATCTATTCCTTTTCGTTTTTATTTTGAAAAATAAGACCATTTTTCATCAAATATTTTTTATTCCCACACTCGATTATTTCAACACGTAGATTCAACACTCAAGTGCAACACTTTTGATGTGTAGAAAAAAATTAGGGGTATTATTGTCACTTCTATTTTTT
>DWNT01000077.1:0-11187 GCA_018250535.1 Caltoris sirius fusca | reverse complement strand
GTATCGACTTCGGTTGCAGTCCCACGTATTGTAGTACTTCTTCTATAGATATGTATTTTGTTTCAAAAGGAATAGATAAAAAATAAAGTTAATTAAAATAAACATTCAGCAAATCATCCATTACTCTCGCAATTCTTCGACCAAACGTAGCAGCTCTAAAGAAGCACTACAATTTTATTTATCACTGATTTTGTAAAAGACAAGAAAAAAAATGAGACCAAACAAATACTGAAAAGTCCCCTCGCTACTGTAAATATCAATTTGATAGCGACAAATAGTACTTTCTAACACTGTGATTGATATTGGACTTTCACGCACACGTCACAGGGCTCACAGTTGTATGGTTCGCAGGGAAGGTGCGATGCGTGTGGAGGCCATTTTGTTTTTTGTTTTGTTTCGATTGGGAACCTTGATCCGCGCGTTTTAATTGGCAATCGGCACGTTTACATTGGCCTTTTGTTTGTTTTAATGGCCCCGTAGCGTGCAACATGTATACTTAAGAGTTACAAGTTAAGAAAACACGGTTGCCATTATTAATGACTTCAATGTACTGTTGTCCGTGTGGCATACACATTCCAGATGCTAGCTGCATAATCAATGTATACGTATAAAATAGAACTAGATAGACTAAAAATTGTATTATATACTACAATTTAGGTAATGGCTCTAGGTAAATTGAAAGGTAGGTTCTAGGTAAATCGATTTTTTCATATTCAAAATAATTTAACATTTTCAACGGCACAAATTTAGAAATCAGGCTCAAGCAAGATTTGATCCGGAAGTAGAAAAAAATGTTCTTTCCAAACTAGATATGTACAAAAAAAAGTAACTCCTGAAACAAGTCACATATTTTTCGTAACCCGCCGAACTGGGACAGTTATAAATTTGTTAACATCAAGAGAACTTTCAGTTCAATGCCACACCCCTATGAAATAAATAGATTTCCTTTACAAAATATTCCATATGCTTTTTCCAAGGTCCCGTCATCCAATTCCAGCCAAGACTGGACATCGTAGATATGACAGAGTGCCGGTGAGTAATGGCCGCCGCCGTACAGCACCATACTTCACTGTTTGATAAATTGCTACTCTTTAACTAGTGACAGTTTGTTTCGATTTCCGGGTAGCAAGCCCATATTTTCGAACTGTAAGTTGTTTCAGTAACTGTTGATTCTGAAGTAACCGCTAAATTGGAATTTACGAGGTTTTTAAGTTTGAAATAGCTTAGTATCTAATAGAACCTTTATATTTTTCGACAGACTTATAATAGTGACGTAAGAAAACATTTAGAGTTATTTATAGACAGTACCAGATTTTAGCACACGATTTGCATATTGAAGTAAAACTACAAATAATGCCTCAATGTTGAAACTTTGCAGACGAACAAATTTAGATTTTAAAGGATGTTTTCAGCTCGATTCTTTTATTGTATCGTTTCACGGGCGTCAGTGTTACGTTATGAATGATGCAGTTAGCGGAAAATTCAGAAATTTAATTTCTGTGTATCACAACAATTGTTAAAGTATGAAATGTAGTAATCTGGATATAGATTAAATTATAGAAGAATGAGAAATTTGGTAAACGAAAATAATCATTTTTAATATGTAAAATAGGTCGAGATTTCAAGCTTGAAATTTGCGCCGAAAGGGTTACGTTCTTTTGTAAAAAAATCCATAAAAGCAATAACATATTACAAATGTAAGGTTATGTAAGAAAACGAGCAGCCGGAAAGCAATCGGTCTTCGTCCCGCTCGGACAGCCGTCCCGGACCAACTACTCT
This sequence comes from Caltoris sirius fusca, assembly GCA_018250535.1. Lineage (NCBI taxonomy): Eukaryota > Metazoa > Arthropoda > Insecta > Lepidoptera > Hesperiidae > Caltoris > Caltoris sirius. The sequence goes on along the minus strand of DWNT01000077.1, from coordinate 9,408 downwards.
TAATGGACTCGCCCGCTCCTATCTCGCAAATAAAATTTATTTTTCCACCGACACTGGACACTTTAGTTAAGTTTTCTTTTTACTAGACGATTCTCTCTTATAAATGAAAATTCTGTTAAGGAGGTGTTTTCTTAATGACGTTTCTAGTTCTTATTTTTATTCATCAACATAAACGATTTGAAGTGCTTTTTTATTTATACTGTCAGAATTATAATGTACAGAGAATTGAAATTGATAATATTTCCACTAAATTTTAGTTGAAGAAAAGAATTGCAATGCAAGTAACTCTCCAGTTCGCCGTTGGATTTATAACTATCGCAGTTTCTCTGTACGTTTCTGCAGTAGGTTTGCAACTCGGCTATAAAGTAGCAACGTTGCGGTGCGGCCCCGCGTTGGGCGCCAACAAGAAAATGCTTCAAGCACATGTTTCCATATCTCACGTTAATTAGTTCACTTAATGAACAGGGTGCGGGAAACCCTTCTCGTATACGCCGTTATATATCTCTTTAAACGGTCTTAGAGTAATTTAATGAACAAATTGTTGAGTTTGCGTATTTAGAATATTAATATCAAAATTACATGAAACAACGTTTACATCACCTTTGGAAAATTCAATTATTTATGTAGAACCAAATAGATACAGTAGCGTCATACTTAGAATCTCGACAACCTAGAATAATCTGTAACACAGATACCATATGAAAGTGTGGTACAAGTATATGTATACACAATGTATTTAAGAAACAGTGGCAAGTGTAGATTTTAAAACAGAAATATAATTATAACCCATATTTTTATAACGAATAAAAACCTTAAGTAGGTATTAGGCAGCTCCAAAGTGGAACCTCGTAAACTAAATGAAAAATTGAATAAATACGAAATCACATTTTCCGTTCACACAGCGTCCTGAAATGCAAATTCAATTTCAAGTTGACAACAAACTTGGTGCAACCGACTTTGAAAAAGATCGTACCAAGAATAAATTATCACTTACGAGCTAACCACGAAGTTACGAAGGGAGGTTGAGCATCATAAAACACGGTTACAAAAGTTTAACTTGTTATAAATACAACAACAAATATATTTAACGCAACATATATGACTGGGGCAGATTTAAACCACAAAATCTTTTGAATCCCGATCGGAACCGCAATTTCTGTTGATTCGTTTTGCTAGAGAGGAGATAGCAATGTAATCCTTGGGTATGCAAACCTTTGCGCTCACATTTCATTCATTCATTACAACCCATAACTGTCCCACTGCTGGGCCCGGGTCTCCACTCTCAATGTGTGAGTGGGTTAAGGCCATAGTCCACCATGCTGGCCAAGTGCGGATTGGCAGACTTCACACACCTTCGAGAACTTTATGGAGAAGTCTCAGGTATGCAGGTTTCCTCACGATGTTTTCCTTCACCGTAGCCAGTGACAATTAGATTTCCAATACGCATATAATTTGAAACAATTTTGGTGCCTGCGTGATTCGATCTCGGGTCCTCCGCGCGGATGACCGTTGTTCAAACCACTAGGCTATCACTGCTTCATAACATAACTCGAAGGTACTAAATTAATTATCTGTTTAATGATACAAATTACAAATATTAAAAAAACAATATATCACAACATTTGTTATTGAAAGATAACACCCGTCCGCGGATATACATTTCTAACGATCCGGCGCATCACTAGTTGTGACACGATTGACCGTACACCATATCTGTACACGGAAATAGTTTTTTTGTAGATGACTGACTAGACTGTTTTTTGTAATGTGTCGACACAGAGTTGTCCTGCAAGTTTCGGTATTATCAAGCAATCAAACCTACTCTTCGTTAAAAAACCATCATTATCATCTTATGAACTTGCCTTTTAAACTGCTTTTTAAATTGGAGGAACACGGCGGTCGGCGCGTGAGTCATAGATTCATCAATTGTGGAATTCATCATTGATCAGCTAAATACGTTTAAAAGGCTTTTAACGGAATTACATAGTATTTATTAACCATAACTTTACAGATATTGTTTCCCGACATTTTGTTCGATCGTTACCTTTTTCTACATCAAATTGTCAAATTACATTATGAAAAAGTGAAATAATAAGTAAGGGTTTTTGTAATGAGGTTCTACCATTTTATCAAGTATTTCTTAATTACTAGAAATATTTTACATAATGATTCTTTAAAGTACTAAAAAAAAGATGTCGCTGCAACACAGCGTCCATATACCCAACTACACATGCGTGAATAATTCTGTTGACAATAGTATTGATAACAATCAACCTCAGGGTCAAAGAACGAAATTAACGTGTTGTTTATTTTTGTAATGAGTGCCTCAGTGGCGTAATGAGGTGACTGTGTAGTGGTATTTTGAATGGTAATTTATAACACCTATTCCATGAACTGTATACTTACAGTACTTTTACTACTGTAAATATTAGTATCCTAAATGTTTTATAGAACAATAGAATAAGCGCTGATGTGTCGTGAAGAGTCCAATGAGACAAATAAAGCGAGCGGAGGCCCGCGGAGGGGTCAAGGCAGTTGTTCAGCCAATCAAACACGGAGCTAGAGTTAGTTTGATCATGTGTGATGTTTGCAGTCGGCGGTGATATGCCTGTACATTGAATGTAAAAGATCGACATCCTTCCATTGACATTAAAGGAATCTATTTCTCTAAACGGTCAAGAGCCAGTTTTTTATTTTTCAATTTGGATGGTTTACGAACACATATAAAAAGAACAGTGTTGGATCTGCATACGTAGGAAATCTGTCTTACGCACTGGGGGCCTATAATTGAATCTGGAACCGTTATTTTTTAAGATTATTTGCATTAGAATATTTGAGCTAACCTGAATACCACAGAGTTTTAGAAAATACCAGCTGGAACTATAAGGGGCGGGATTATACCGGGATCAAAAGTAGCGTAAAACATTTACTGACACTTAAACTACGACTATGCAAATAATCATGCCGTTCACTTGCTGGGAAAAACAAACCTGTCTCACAGAAACTGTACATTTATCTAAGAGTAGCCTATATGTTATTCCAAACTGCAATATCTCGCTTTCCGAAATTTAATCCAGAATCATTTAGCCGTTCTGGCATGATTTAAAAAAATATATATATCTGCGTTAGAAACTAATATTTATTATTATTTATGTTAGAATAATAAACATCAACACTCGCATTTTTAATACCATGTAGTAAGAAAAGATTAGCAAGATTTATTATATTCAAATTAAAATTCAAAATTATTTATTCATATGGGTATCATAGATACACTCATGCACGTCGAATCTATTACGACTTCTTCCACGGGGGTCCGACACGCACCGCTAATTTTTAACCCCCGACGCAAAAACGACGAGTTGTTTCAAGATTGACCTGTCTGTCTGTCTGTCCCTGTGTGTGTATATCTGAGACATTGTAGCTCCCAAACGGATCAATGGATTTTGATTTTTTTTTTGTGGAAGACGTGAATTAGTTGAGAGTGTTCTTAGCTATAGTTGACGGCGGCCGATCTGATATGGCTACCGTCACAAAATTATGGGTTACGGGTTTTGGCAGAACTCCCTCAATATGGGTATCAAATAAAAGGTCTTGAGTAGCAAAATACAATACACTATAAAAAAATCAAATGACTAATATACATATGACAAACTGTCAGGGGATTTTTAAATTTTAAATTTATAGTCAGTTATTAAAATTACAGGCGTATAAAAAATAATTTCCACTTGTTTGTGAGAGGGAAAATATCGTAAGGTGACCTGCATACCAGAGTATAGGTCAGCGTGATAAACTATGTTTTTATTTATTTAATCAATCAATTAACTATTGCGGAACATTGGTAAACAAATGGTCTTACAATAAGCTTTTTGAGTTCTTTACGTTTCCGCCAGATATTACGGATATACAATAAACTATAAAATATCTTTGAAATTGTGAATGAAGAGCTTTCGCTATGAGATAGTTATGAGTTGTGATGATTAGAACTATAGTAATGTTATAGTGTTAATATTTAACTAAGTTAACTCTGTTGTTGCCACATATTTTCCTTTGTTTATCGACGATAGACAATTGAAGCGATCAAAATTGCAAAGCTTCAAGCAACGGGATTATTTGTCGTGCGACATGTGGAATAAATTGACCGATGGATGTTTGTGGACGGGTTCGCGCCATTCGCAAGGTTAAATCGGTCATTGAAGGTCAAAAGTCATAAAGACGAACTTTAAATTTTTTACTAATAAAAGGTTCTTGAGTAAAACTAATGAATGTGAGCTTTACCGTATGTGGGGCGATTGTAAATTACAGGAATCACGAGATAATAACTTATTAATTTTATTTTTGGTCTACCCTGTAGTCTAGTTGCTAGTGAGTTTGCAAAGCGAGGGGTCCCAGATTCGATTCTCGGCTGGGGCAGATATTTATGTGATGTATAAATGTTTGTTTTCGGGCCGTGGTTGTTAATAAACATTTTATTTGTGTTCATACCATCTTCGACACAAGGAAACCTAATGTGGGAATATGAGTGTGTGCATGTAATTGTGGAAATTTAAGATATTTGAAAATTAAGTAGCGCTTTAATTAATTTCATTCAGATTTCGAATTATTAATTGTAATGTATCATGTGCTCTTCTATTTATATATTTTAATAGATGTGCTGTCGATTTTCTCGTCGTTTCTTCGCCTCCATGTAGAAGCATCTTTCCTAAACGGTGGTAGAATCAAGTTATGACGTGCGTAAGTCTATAAGTGAGCTCCATGAATGAATCAAATTGAATTTCAAAGTAGAACAGATCAACTTATGCATCCAATGACGGCATCAGCTATCCACACGATTTTTAATATTAAAACGAGTATGAACATAACACAATGTACTTATGTATTAGGCAAAGCGGAAGCAGCGTGACGCACGGAAATAGAATTTGAAATTGGATGGAAATAGTCTGAAATGTTTATTTTATTCATGTCAAACCACATCAATATATAACTGTCGTGAGGACTCAGTGCCTTCACTGAGAAACATGTTTGCTTTAATCAAACATCTTGCGTCCATTTGAGCCTAACAAGATCTTGTCTACTGAAGCTAAGTGAACTTTGATAACATAGTTGTGTTTACTAAATACTGTGTTGAATTAGACACGTAGTTTGTTGATTAACTAATATCTAGTTCTCTCTAAGCTACAAGCGTGATGAGGTCAAGAATGTTACTTATTACTGCAACTAAGTAAAATGAATAATTAAAACAAAAATTATTCGATTTTCCGACTCGATGAAAATTAAACTGTATATTGTCGCAATAAACAGCACTAATATGTTGCATCAACTGTGCATCCTGTTTGTAGCAAATTTAACATTTTGACGCTAAATAGCATAAGAGGTCTCTAAATTGACTCGTAGTGTTTGAGTGCAGATACCTACTAGTATTTTTTACTGCCATCTACCGTCATAGTCGTTGATCATGTTTTCGGATGAGGTATTACATGATTACATTGGAACTTTAATTCAAGTTCTTAATTATAACTCGTTAGCGTGCACCGCCGAGTCGCGGCGCCAGTCCTAAGAATCCTAAGATGCATTACTTTATTCTAGTGTTCGTCTAAAAGTAGAAATTCGACTTAGATTAATTAATAATAAAGCATAAATTTATTTAAGAAATAAAGATTATTTGAAATTGAAATCGATTAGACATGAAATTTATGTAGACCTGTCTTCTCGAACACTACACGACTATTTAGTTCTTAATTAAGCTGGATATTTTTTTGGATTTGTTACTAATTTCTTATTTTTATTTATATAAAGCATGATTTATATAAATTGCTTTATATTTTGCACATCTACAAAGTAGTGGATTTCATATGATAAAAGTTTCATTGTTCTCGTTTTATAATAAGTACGCTAAAAAGACATCCCAGGTTTTTGCTCCACGTATTATATAGATTCTACGTTTGCGTCCTCATTATCATAAACGTAGTCATGATGATTGGTTTGAAAGATGTAAGGATCTTTTGGCAAAAGGAAACCGGCAGAACCAGTGAAAGAGGAAAAGAGAAAGCAATAATAACCGCTACTGAAACATGTTTTTGCGCGTCGCAGAATAATGCGCACAGCCGTCATATGAGCCAGAGAATTATTCAATATTGAGCAATAATTTAAATTAGAAGTAAACAGAAAATATTTGATCCAATATTAAATGTTGTGTTCAGCGCGTGACTGTATATCGCAAAGTGCATTATTTCTATTTATGACGCTTTTAATTGCGATTTTTCACGTTTTTTCTTTAATAATTGTGAACATAAATAGTAATTTAATGTAAAGAGCTGTGGATTTTGTAAAAATAAATAAATATAACAAAGTAGTTGGTATTGTAAAATACTGAATAATTTATGTACATTAGTAATTTCATAGTTTCTTAAAAGTTAACAGTTGTTTTGTGTAGAAAGTCGATAAACTCAAGAGCTAACTGGGACACTAATACGTAAAGGGTAATTTAAATTGTTTAAGTAGAGGCATAAATTCGTTATAGTATTTAAGTGAAAATCGTTTTAGTAGTATTTAAGGGACTAAACACATATTTTATTCAGCTCGATTCCGGTGAGTCGACGCGTTTTCTGTGGACGATATTTGAATCGAGCTGAACTTACCTGAATAAGTGTGTTTAGTCCTTAAGTGGGCTGACCTAAGAATTAAATATACCTATTGATTATTCAAATATGTTAAGTCTAAATAAAGTTGGTTAAAAGTTGCACGTTCATCAGAAAAATACACAAAAATATCAAAAGATCTGATTATATAATTTTGTTTCTAGTTTGTTCCGTAAGAAACTGCAATTCCGCTTTTTTGCCTATTTAAGCATTTGTCTTTACAGCCTGGAAAAAATCTATCAACACAAGTAATCAGTTATGATTATTCACAGCTTGAAGTAGGTCGCTTACGCCTCCTATAGCACACAATTCGTACGACCACGATGTGATATTCGACGTAGCGATTAAATTTGAAATACAGTGATGATATACACCGAGAAGCGCTCCGCTCGTAAGTCTCGTAACGGCGGTATGTTCGCGGGACGGCAGCCTTGGGAAATATTCCGTTAATCTTTTTCCTGCAAGTTTTTCTTCAGAAGTTTCGCTTCCGTCGGTTATATCGCGATGTCGCGGGGCGGTTTATTTTACTGGTGTCCACTAGCTGGAGGTGACGGAGGATTGTGGACCGTTCCCCGTCGGCATGAGGTCCAGTTTCGTTCGAGGGCCTGTTGGGCCTGTCGCGGACAATATGTCATCAATCTCTTAACGGAGCGCATTTTTTCTTGCAGAGCTGCGATCGCTGACATTTATTTTCTCGCGCGAAAACTTTGACTGTACCGTTTGTAATATTAAAGTCCTACGACTATAAGCTTTTCGATTGTACGTCCGTTAAGAAAAGATCGGTTGTTGGTTGAATTGTATAACTTCGACAACAACAGTAACAAAGTTGAAAGACTGAGGAGAAAGAAAGCAGTAACATCAATAAAATGATTGTCAAATGAATTGAAACTGTTAGCTCACGCCTCGACAAGTCCTCCCAGCTAGAATGAGGCGGTCGCCTTATCCGGGACATGTGGAAAAGTCTAGAAGAAGATTTCACTTTGTAAGGGTATCATTTCTTCTTTTCAGGTTTTTAAAGTCCATTGTAAAACATAGGCCTCCCCTAGTAAGCGCCACTTCGACGGGAGCACCCGGATTCAGAGGAGCACCTCTGAATCCAGGAGTTTCGAGAAGCGGTCGTCATTCGTAGAGCTTTCCTCTTCATCGATTGTCAGTCCTTCCTACGTGTGATCTGCCCATTGTCACTTCAGCCGACTAATTGCGAGCTATGTCGGTCACATTTTTTCCGACAAAGATCATTTGTCTAGTATAAACAACATTGCAACAAATAACACAAGTTATTGGATTTTCAAAATCTATTTATTTCTAATATTGTATCTAAAGTGATATTCTATAAATAAAGCTTTTATTATTGGCTGAATACCTCTACTAAAGTACACAATTGTTTGCTAATGACACCGCCCTCGGTAAATACAGCATGACAGGCCATTATTCCTCTATTATAGTTTCAGAAAAGTACTCCTCCTCGAGTTATGATATTTTAAATAATAGGCTATTACTGCATTGTTATGTGTTACGTGATTGTACCAATCACGAAAGCAATTAACATAAAAGATAATACGTTAGTAAAAACAAGAGACTGTCACTGGGTGGCAGTTAGGTAATGGTGCAATTAATAATCGCATACATACCTATACCTGCAATATAACTCCTTGTGTGTGAGTGGTATGGACATGGACATACATAAGTAACATAGGCACAAACCGCGTTTTTTTAATGTTTTAAATAATAATAAGTCTTAAATTCAGAACGTCCATAGTTGGCTTGCGAGAGCGAACATAACTAAAAAATACGACTGCGAGTATCAGCTATTAATTAAATGATTTACAAATACTTCCTTGTAAATGAATATTCGAACACTCCATCAATTAACATGCTCTGTATCACAATATATTTGCACATAATCTTTCTGTTATCACATTACTTAACGAGAGTCGTGATAAGCACATTATGCATGCGACGTTTAAAGTGATATTATTATTGACACGTAGCGCAGAATGTTCTGGCATCGATACTGCCGCGCATATCGAGTCATGAGGACATCCGTGCCTCGGAGAGCACGGGACAGGAGTTGGTTATGAGTACTGATACTGCTTCAATGCAGGGTGCAACTGTATTTATTTATTCATGTAGATATCACTATGATGTATGTATTTTGTCGTCATGTCTTCTTAAGATCTGTGTTTATCATTATTATTCATTAACCTGCAGTTGTAGAACACGTCGCCTAGTCGGTAGTTACCCTGCAAAGAGAAGGGTACCGAGTTCGATTACTGGTAACCAGATATTTATGTGACACATAAATGTTTGTTCTCGGAACGTGGTCGTTGTGACGTTGTGTTGTGTGTGTCCAAGTGACCCAAGACACAGGACACAAACTTAATGCAGGGGTATGAGCGTATGTTTCTTAGGTGCCAAATATTTCATTATAAGAAATAAAAAAATAATCTGAATAAATTTAATAGTTTTTCAATCACCTGTATATTATTATCTATGTATTGGAAATCAGTAAGGTATAAGTTTCGCCAGTGAAGTAAAGGATAGGGATATTGAACGTTCCTTTCCTTCGGATATCAACGGACGGAATTCGGATATACGACACATCACTAATATTGATTACCGAGTGTCAGCATGATGTGCCCCCTGGCATAATACCTAGGTACATAATAATATTATTATAGATACTAATTACTAACTACATTACTATTAGTGTACTTATTAACTTGTAGACATGAGTTGCACCTCCCTCCCTCCCGCATAGGAAACATGC
>DWNT01000076.1:0-11228 GCA_018250535.1 Caltoris sirius fusca | reverse complement strand
CATTATTTTACCTATTTTCCTGCGAGATACGGCTATACCTTGCCTGCGAAGCTCCGCTTGAATGCGCCTTGTCCCATGGTAATCCACCCTAAAAATAATGTAAATTTTATGTAAAAACAAATAAATACAATTATTTCAATGCTATAGTTCTATAAACTATAAATAGTTATGTTGTTACTTGAAGATATAAATTCACTTTATTTATTTTAAGGGGTATTTAATATGACCAGTTCAATTTGTAGACCGTGTCTAATAGTAGGGGCTAGTGGTATTATTGGAACCGCTATAGCAGAAAAATTATCATTTCATAATATTCCACTCGCTTTAACTCATTCATTGAATTCCAAACCAAAATATAACCTACCAAATTCTAAATGGTATTCTGTTGATGTAGCGAACCCTGATAAAGTTAAAGAGGTTTTTGATAAAATCAGAAATGACTTTATGTCTATTCCTGACTTAGTTTATTGTGCTGGTATTGTTAAAGATTCTGCAATTTCACTGACGTCAAATGATAATTGGCGTTCAGTTATCGATATTAATTTAAATGGCGCATTTTATTTTGTGAGAGAAGCGTCAAAAGATTTAATAACAATTGATTCAGGAAAAATCATTTTGATTGGATCAGTATCTGCCAGTAAAGGAAATCCTGGTCAGCTTAGCTATGCAGCGACTAAAGGTGCATTAGAATCAATGTGTAAAGTAATAGCTGTAGAACTGGGTAGGTATGGGGTAAATTGTAACGTAGTTTCTCCAGGAGTTATAGAAAGTGATATGATTAATAAAACTCCAAATGAGTCTGTTGAGAACCTTCTTAAAAAATCACCTCTTAGAAAAGCAGGAAAACCTAACGATGTTGCAAACTTAGTTAGGTTTCTGTTATCCGAACAAGCAGATTATATCACTGGTCAAGTATTACAAATTGATGGTGGTATGACTGCAACTTAACTAGGGACTGTTGATTTTTTAAATTAATTTGTGGTAATTGTAAAAAATATTGATTTTATATGCTAAAAATAATTAATAAATTCTTTTTTTGATATGGAAATTGTATTTTATTGTTTACTCTTTGAGCTAAAATCTGATTAAAGACCTATCATTTTTTATGATTTAATGAAAAATAAACAGCCTATAGTATTTAATAATAACATAATAAGGAGTATTTAAAATGGCAATGATTACAGAAAGTAAAATTAAAGAAATTATTGAAATTGCTTTAGACCGCGATTTAGATACATTTGATATGAATGCTAATTTTTATGATGAATATGGAATGGACTCTTTAGGAGCGGTGGCTCTTACAGTTGAATGCCAAAAACAATTCAAAGTAAAACTTCCTGAAGCGGAAATGCCAAATATTCAAACAGGAAATGCCTTAAAAGAAATTTTAATTAAATTAATTTAAGAGATGCCAATATGACCAAAACATACCCTCAAGAATTAGGTTATAACCAAATTTCTAAGCTTTTACCTTATAAAGCACCTTGGTTATTAATTGATAGAGTGATTAGTTGGGATCAAAATACCATTATAGTACAGAAAGCTATTTCTGGTGCTGATCCTATGAATGCAGCTCATTTAACAAATGGACCTAGCATTATGCCAGGCGTCTTGCTTATTGAATTTATCGGGCAGGCTGCAATGCTTTTAAGCCTTTTTAAGGCTGATGAAAATGTTGATGGTGTCCCCGTTTTAGGTAGATGTAAAGGTGAATTTAAGAGTTCCGCCTACATCGGAGATTTAATAACTGGGCATCTAACGCTAGGTGAAGTTATTGATAATAAAACAATGTATGAGGGCACTGTCTATTCAGGAGATAGAGTTATATGTAATGTATCAGGTATAGGTGCTTTAATTAAGAATCATTAGTAGGAAATAATATGATCATACAATATAAAAAATCAATTTCAATAGAAAATTGTAATTATGCAATTTCCAATGTAGGTATAGGATGGGAAAAAAATTGGGAAAATATCTTACGCGGAACCAAATCTTTTCATAAAGGTGAGGATTTCATAAAAGATTGGCCAGAAAGTCCCCCTCTAGCAATTATGGATATTGTATTAGACAAAAAAGATAAACAATATGAAACAAGAATGAATCATTCTATTAGTTTAGCAACTAAGTTTCTTAAACCCAGGATTGATGAAATATTTAAAAAAAGTCCAGATATTAAATTGTTTATACTAGTTGCAACGTCGCAAAGTGATCCAGATCCGCTTTCAAAATTAGTTGATATTTATTCAACAGAAAATGCAATAGATATACCACCGGAGGTATGCGAAAATATTTTAACAAATAAAATTTTAGATAAAATTAATACAGGTTTAGAAAGAGAACTCCAAGGGACTATAATTTCCGGTGCCTGTGCAAGCTCTTTAGTTGCGGTTTCCTATGCTTGTGATTTAATAGATTTTGGGACTTATGATGCAGTTTTAATTGTTGCCGTTGATACACTATCAAGATTAGCAACAGTAGCTTTTAACAATATTGGCGCTATGTCTGAAAAGGGTTGCTCACCATATAGTGTTAAGCGTGATGGCACAACAGTTGGTGAGGGGTTAGGGACATTGTTATTAGTTCGAGAAGAACTGGCTATTAATCCAACAAATACATTTGTAACAGGAACAGCTGTTTATTGTGATGCTGCGCATTTAGTAGAGCCAAATCCAAATGGAGTTGCTTTAACAATCAATAACGCATTATTACAAAGTAATTTAAATTCAGAACAAATAAGAGCAATATATTTTCATGGAACAGGAACGATTCAAAACGATAAAACAGAGTCAGCAACAGCTAAATTAATTTTCAGCAGTAAATCCCCCCCTTGCACTTCAACTAAAAGTGTTATTGGACATACTATGGGTGCTTCGGGGGCATTTAATATACTTGCTGGTATAGAAACTTTTAATTCTGGATTATTACCTCACGTAGCGCTAAGTAGTGATAATGAATTTGACAATTTAGATGTTGTACTAAATGAGCCTCGTCAAATTAAAACAAAAGGCCCAATTTTAATTACCGCGTTAGGTTTTGGTGGGATTAATTCTGCAATATTAATAAAAAATAAGTGAGGTTTAAATGAATACCGTACCTATTATTAATGGTCCATATATAAATGCAATAGCTTGGATATCATTAGATAATTATAAAGTAATTAAGTCTGTTTACCCTAATAACATATTATCGTCAACAGATATTTTAAAATTTGACAATAAAGGTGGTATAGAAAAAAACACTTTACTAAAAGATGAAATATGTGAAATCCCAAATGATATAAGAAAAAAAAGCAATGTAGCAAGATCACGATCTGCAGCAAGATCAACAATATTTGCTTCATTGATTGCTGGCGAGTTACTACAAAACAATTCTACCGATAGAGATAAAATAGGCATTGCATGTGTATCAAGCACATCTTCAATTCCAGCAGTATGGGAATTTGAAACTGAAGGTGTTAAAAATGGTTGGGATAATACTGACACCATGCTATTACCAAGTTCAATACCAAGTGCAGTGGCTACTCAAACAGCTTCAGCACATAATTTACATGCTACCGCATTAACTTTTTTAGATGGTTTAATTGGCTCATGTTCAGCAGTGGAATATAGTTCATTATGTTTAAATTATAACAGGGCTGAAGAAATTATAGTGTTATGTACCGAAGAAATATGTAAACCTCACTTGTTTTTAAAAAAACATGCAGAATTTAGTAAAATCAATTTTTTTAATGGTGCAATTGGTATGCATTTAACAAATCGTAAAAATAAAGATAATAACTGTCAATTTAAGATAATTCATCGTTATAGTCCAAAAGATGAACTTAAATTACCTGAAAGTTGGAATGACCCAAAAGTTTGCTTTAATTATGATTTAAAACTAGAAACCGAGTTAAGCGCATTCACGTCGTATCTATTACCTTTTTTAATTAATCAATTACTTAATCAACAAGAAAAAAAGAAAATTCTTATTAAATGCGAACAGATTAATAAAGGATTTCTCCTCGGTATTGAAATGGAATAATTATGAAGAAGTTAGTATACAAATTACATATAAAATATTTTTTATCTAATCTGTCATTTTAGTTTTGGAGATTTATAAATGTATATAAATAATGTAAAAACTAAAATACACGAAAATAAGTTAAATGTTAGTAATCAAATTTCCCCAGTATTTTTTATGTTTTTCTCACTTTTAAATATGCTGATTAGCTTTGGTTTAATTTTATTTTTAGAACTTGAAACTTCACTTTTTATTAGCTCTCTATTTTATTTAATCCTTTTTTGTATTGAGTTTAAATATGGCATAAAATCACCACTTACAATTTGCATTATGATATTGTTTTTTTTGTTATTTATTGCATTAAACTTTGGCGTTAATTTTGAACATAAAACCGGTGTAATTATTTATTCAGTTCTGGCGATTCTAGTCGGAGGTTTATTGTTATTAGGTAAACCATTTACTCTTTTTTATTCATTAGGGCAAGGGCTGTTATCCTTACATTACGCAAACTCGATTATATGGTTAGCAGCTTACTTAATATCAATTTTTACGAGTATATATTTTGTACCTTCAATTGAATTTATAATTTACCCGTTTTCAATATGCTTATTAGCAGGAGTATTCACTCTTTATATTAATTTATTTTGGTTTGGTACAAACAATTCAAGAAAAAAAGAATTTCAACTAAATGAATTTAGTTTTAAACAGATAAACATTAAAAATTTGAAAGAAATAAAAGCTTTCCATGAATTTTATATACAAAATTTACTGGAATCGGAAAATAAAAATATTATAGATGCAAATGAATTGAAAGATTTTATTGAAGGTTCAGAAAAAAATACACCTAAATATATTTATATATTTTGTGCTTTCGACCAATCCAAAAATATTATAGGTAGTATAAGGTGTATTTTAAAAAGTAAAGAACCATTTCCCGTTGAAAAAGATGCAGGAATAAATTTAAGAAATGTAACAAAAATTGGATCAGTTATGGAAGTTGGTCGATTTTCTATTGATGCAGATTATCGAGACAGACCCGAATTAATAAATGGATTATTTAAATGTTTAATAGAATTTGCCTTAGACAAGGATATAGATTTTATTTTTGGACTTTCAACTTATAATAGAATTAATTTGTATTTAAAAATTGGTTTCAATTTAATTAGCTCTGGGACGAAAAAGAAATTTAAATCCTTATCATGGTTTGGTATTAAAGTAGCTCCTGTTTTTTTGAATTTTTCAAGTTTAATAATTAATAATAATGAAAAAGAAACAAAAGAAAAATTCATTAAAATGCTCAGTTTATACTTAACTGAGAGATGGTTCAAACGGACGGTACTTAGATACTATATAAAGAAAAAAAGCAAAAGGCCGTGGGAAATTGATGCTAATACAATTAGAAAATTAGTTGAATAGAATAGGGGGATTCAAATGAAACTAATTAAACCGTTACTTATTATCTTTTACTCATTAAGTTTTACAAATATTGTGCTCGCAAAAGTAAATTTGCCTGAATATTACATATCAAATAATGTTAATTATTTAAATTCTTTAGTAAAAGAAAATGATAATTTCAATGATGAAAATTTGTTATCATTAAAAATAATAGGGATATCATTTCATCAGCTTGCAGTAGTTAATGTTAAGAATGCGTCAGAAAGTGCTGTGGAAAATTTAAGCAAATATATTAAATTGAATCAAAAAGATAATGAAGCATTAGCATTTTTGGGAAGTTCTTACACCATGTTAGCAAGAGATAGTTCTGCTATTTATAAAAAAATTAGTTACGTAAATAAAGGTTTAGAATTATTGGATGAGGCTGTTAAAAATGCACCTAGTAATTTCGTAATTAGGCTTATTAGAGCAAATGTTGCTTTCAAATTACCTGATATGTTTGAAAGAAAATCTACGGCCTATGAAGATTATAATTATTTAGCAACTAATTTCAAAGATGAATCAGATTTTATTACTGAAATTTATTATAAATTGGGAATTATCTTGAAAGATGCAAAACGGTTTAATGAGGCCGAATACTATTTTCTTTTAGCCTCTAGAATTAATCAAAGTTCAGATTGGGCAAAAAAAGCAAGAGAGGAATTAAATGATTGAGCTACTTAATATTAATCATCGTTATCAATTAGGAAAAAGTTCCATTCTGGCTTTAAATGATGTTTCACTTCAAATTTCGCATAGTGAAATGATTGGTATAAAAGGGGCTTCAGGAAGTGGTAAATCAACTTTACTTAATGTAATAGGCTGTTTATTAACTCCGAGAAAAGGAAAAATTAAAATATTAAATACTGATATGCATATTTTAAATGATAAGAGTAAATCAGTTTTTAGACGAGATAATATGGGTTTTATTTTTCAGTCTTTTAATTTATTGCCTGTATTTACAGTTTTTGAAAATATAGAATACCCTCTTATTCTGCAAAATAAAAATAAAAGGTTTAGGAAAAAGAGAGTTTTTGAATTAGCTTTTGAAGTTGGGTTATATAGGCACTTATACCATAAACCCGATCAATTATCTGGAGGGCAAAGGCAAAGGGTTGCTATAGCAAGGGCATTGGTAGGCTCACCAAAATTTGTCTTAGCGGATGAGCCGACAGCAAATTTAGATAGTAAAACTTCCGATGAGATCCTTCAGTTAATTTTTAATATTAATCAAAATAGAGGAACTGCATTTATTTTTGCTACCCATGACGAATTTGTTTATAACTCAATGCAGAGGGTTATTACTATGTCAGATGGAAGTATAATATGAAAACAGTATCATTAGCTCTTAGAAATATATTTCGTAATTTTCGTAGAACGACCATTATATTTTTGTCTATTGGAGCCGCAATGGCCGCGATTATTATTTTTGGTGGCTTTATTAACTATACCTTTGAAGGACTTAGAGAATCGACAATAAGAACCCAATTAGGGCATTTCCAAATTGCAAAAACAGGATATTTTAGTGAAAATGTAGGTAATAATGACAAATATTTATTTGGAAATGTAAGTGATTTAGAAAAACAGTTATTAGGTATTGACAGCGTTGAAACAGTATCTAGTAGACTGACTGGTTCAGGTCTGATTACAGTTGGTAAATCAACATTATCCGCCATGTTAATAGGTGTTTTACCTGAAAAAGAAAAAGGTTTGTCATATTATGAAGTAGTTACAGCTGGACGACAATTAAAAAAAAATAAGATTGATGAATGTGTTATAGGTAGCATACTGGCAAAAGGACTTGATGCAAAAGTAGGTGATATAGCAACAATATTGAGTACAACCATAGAAGGAACAATTAATGCAGTAGATTGTAATATTGTTGGTATAGTAAAAACATCTGCTAAAGATTATGATAAATTCTATGTAAAAATGAATTTGCAAAATGTTCAAAGACTTTTAGATACATCTAAAATTGAAAAATTTATTATTCTTTTAGAAGATACTCAATCAATGGATAAAGCTGAAAATAGTATGAATAAATGGATTAGTTTAAACCAAGGCTTTGAAGTTAAAAAATGGACTGATCTTGCTGAATTTTATAACGGTGTTGTCAATCTTTATACATCTATATTTAAATTATGTTCTCTAGTTTTAGGTGTTATTATAATTTTTGGTATATCAAATACGATGAGCATGTCTGTATTTGAAAGATTTAGAGAAATTGGAACGGTAAGAGCCATCGGTCAGACTAAACTCGGTATTTTATATAATTTTATGCTTGAAGGATTGCTAATTGGGGTTGTCGGTGGTTTTATTGGTATTATTATAGGGGTTTTGATTGCTTATTTAATTAATTTAACTGGAGGTATTAATATACCAGCTCCTCCAGGTATGACTTCAGGATACGTTGCTTTTATTAATTATGACGTTAAAGTAATATTAAATGCTTTTATGTTATCAGTTGTTGTTTCGTTAATTTCATCAATCTATCCAGCAATAATCGCTGCAAGAAAGGATATAATAGAGGCTTTGACACATATATGAAAAAATTAACATGCCTTTTTGGTTACATTATTTTAATTTCAGTGTTTTATGTAAATAATTTATATGCAGAAAGTGAATTTAATTCTATTTTAAAACGAGTCGATGAAATTAGAGCACCAGGTGATGATTTTATATTCTCAGTTCAAGCCAACGTTAATAACGGAAGTAATCTAAGCGAATATTTGGTTAGAGTTCAAAATAATGATAAAAGTATTGTTTCATATACAAAACCTATTAAAAATAAAGGTAGAGTTATTCTTATGGATGGCAGAAATATGTGGATTTATATTCCTGGCACGGCTCGATCTATGCGAATATCTCCACAGCAACAATTAGTCGGAGCAGCTTCTAATGCCGATATAGCAAGAGTAGTCTTTAGTTTAGATTATGATGTTGAAAATTTGAATAATATTAACATTAATAATAAAGATTACATTGAATTAAAATTAAATGCTAAAGAAGCTACTAGCCCGTATAGAACTATAAATTTATTGATTGAAAAAGCAACATATAGGCCGATTAAATCTGAACTTTATTCTGTAACAGGGAAGTTATTAAAAACTATAGAATATAAAAATTTTAAAGATATTTTAGGTGAAAAAAGACCTACCACACTAATAATCAAGGACAATATAAACATTGATAATATTACAGAATTAACTTTTTCAAATTATAAACTTGAGAAAACGCCACTTCAATATTTTCAACCTTCATATTTAAGTAGGCTCTAGTTAACTCAAATTAAAGGTTAAATATAATTATGAGACTTAAATTTAATGCACTGATAATATCTATATCTATAATTAGCTCAGTTAAAGCATCCATGACAAGTGATTTAAAATTAGATACTCAATTATCCGTTGATTTTCGTAGCTATTATTTCGATGGTAATAAAAGTAATCTTAATTTAGATATATTTTCTTATTCAGATGATTACAGCCAAATAATGGTGAAATTGCATGAAAAAATTAAGCTAGAAAAATTATCTTTACCAATTAAATTAAGAATAAATGAAAAGTATTCATTTTTAAATAAAAAAAATTACACCGAATTAATTGTAGATGAGTTTCTTGTAGATTATTCAATAACAGACACTTTTATTTTTAATTTGGGAAGAAAACAATTAAATAATGGCTTTTCTTTAGGATATAATCCCACTAATTACATAAATAAAAATAAATATCAAGATCGCCATCTTTCAGATAACGATAGAAGATCTGAAATTGAAGGTAGCGATCTAATTGGTTTTTTATATTATCTGAATTCATCATCAATTGAATTATATTATTTATCTAAACAGCA
Source organism: Caltoris sirius fusca (assembly GCA_018250535.1). NCBI lineage: Eukaryota > Metazoa > Arthropoda > Insecta > Lepidoptera > Hesperiidae > Caltoris > Caltoris sirius. The sequence continues at coordinate 1,946 of DWNT01000076.1, read as the reverse complement.
ACACTTTTATATTGCATATAATGATAATTTTCCTCAAATAAATACGAATATAGGATTATCTTATTTTTATGACAATTATAGTTCTATTGGTCTTAATATTTCAACAACATTAAGTGATAAAATTACAGGTTATTTGGAAGAGTCGATATCAAAAAAAAGAGATAGATTGACTTTAAATAATTCAAGTTTAAGTAATTCAATAGAATTAAATAAGGATGGTTTTTATAACGACCTCGTAATTGGGGCTCAGTATACAGCAAATAATGCCGTTAATTTTAATTTAGAATATTGGTACAATCAAAACGGCTATTCCAAAAAGGAATATATGAATCTTAGAAACTATATTTATTCTGATCAATCTACAATAAGTGAAAAAAATGTTTTTTCGAAACTTAGTAATATATTTAGAAATAAATTATTTTTTCGTGTAAGTGATATTCCCATTGTTGATCCAATATTAATTGATACAATGTTAATTTATAGCTTGAATGATGAAAGTATATTTTATTTAGCCTCTATAAATTACGCATTTTCAGAAAATACAGCAATTAGACTAGATGGAAATATATTTAGAGGTACTCAGTATAGCGAGTATGGCCAAATACCTATTAATTGTGGGTTATATTTGTCAATCAGTTATTTATTTTGAGGAATATTTATGTTTATTGAAAAAAACATACCGATAACAAGCAATTGTTATGCCACCTATAATACAATTTATAAAAGTTTAACAGTTTCTTTTGATAACATTGCTCCGCCTTGTTACACTAAAGATATAATTGAGAATATGCTATTATGTGCTGATGCAATTTGTGATGGATCATTTGAATATAGCGATGATATAGAGTTTTTTATTATAAGATCACATTATCCAAATATATTTAATTTAGGCGCGGATCTCAATTATTTAATTGAATTGTTAAAAACAAAAAATTGCTCTAAAATATCAGATTATGTCAGAAAATGCATTACATTAATATACAAATTATATAATGGGTTTAATAAGTCTATTACAACAATTGCTTTAATAGAGGGGAAATGTTTTGGTGGTGGTTTAGAAACAGCGTTAGCTTGTGACTATATAATTTCAAATAAAGAATCAGTATATTCATTCCCTGAAATTAAAATTGGCATTTTTCCAGGTATGGGCGCGGCGTCTATAATGTCTAATTTTTTATCAAAATCTGTATATAATAAAATATTTCTTACTGGCCTAGCATTTAATGCGCATGAATTTTTTGAAATGGGGATTATTGATCAGCTATTTGAGAATTTAGAATCAGACAAAGCTTTGAATAATTTCTTTCGCAAAAGTAGTACATTGGCTCATAAACATTTAAAAAATATATATAAATCTAAAAAAAACATTGATTTAAATGAGTTATTAGATATTGGTGATAAATGGATTGACTGTTTAATGAATTTAGATAAAAGACAGTTGATATTAATTAATTTTGCAGCAATGAATCAAAATTAAATATATAACTGACCTATCCCCCAAAAACAACACCAATAGTTAAATGAGATTTCTATTACAATAAATAAATAAGGAGATCTTATTATGAAAAAACGATTCACCGAAGAGCAGATCATCAAATCGATTAAACGTCATGAATCAGGAGTTAAAGTTGATGAGCTATGCCGAGAGCTCGGTATTTCAGCTGGGACTTTTATAATTGGCGTAGCGAATACGCAGGTCTTGAAGTCAATGAGAAAAAGCGTTTAAAAGAGCTTGAACTAGAAAACAATAAATTGAAAAGATTGCTAGAAATTGAGGCGATGAAGGATGTGCTTTTAAAAAAGAGGTATTTACACACTATGTGCAATAATTTCTCGGTTTGCAATATCAACGATGACACAAAGATAGTGGAGTCTGTTTCATATTTTGTGTAAGTTAATTTCATAGATAATCAGTTACTCGATCATCGAAATGGATCATAAACCAA
>DWNT01000075.1:0-11292 GCA_018250535.1 Caltoris sirius fusca | reverse complement strand
CGCCTGCTTGGCGGTGGCGGCTTAAGTCATCATAGGCGCATACATAACTCCCCGCCGTTGAAGACGCCAGTTCTTCAACTTCTTGCCTCTTCGGGAAGGAGTGGACATAGTTTAACAAGTGGACGTCGGTAGGTTCCCTTCGTCGTGGTTACATCAGCAACTCGGGAGATGTTATCTTGTCCGTGGAATAATTTGGTTACTCGCCCAACACGCCAACATAGTGGAGGGAGTGAGTCTTCAGAAAGTAGGACCAAATCGCCAACTTTCAGGCTGCCAGTGTTCTGCTTCCATTTCATTCGCTGCTGTAGTTCCGAGATGTACTCCCTTTGCCATCTTTGCCAGAAGTGCTGCCGCAATTTTTCTAGACGATAAAGGCGACACAAGCTGGTTTCATTTTTGTTCCTTAGATCAGGCGTAGGGAACGCATTCAGCGGTCTGCCAATTATGAAGTGCCCTGGGGAAAGGAATTGGAAGTCATCTGGAGAAGAGGATAGCGGACACAATGGACGACTGTTTAAGATTGATTCAACTTGTGCAAATAAAGTTAATAATTCCTCGAAAGTGAGGTGGGAATTACCCATCACACGTTTGATATGATATTTTGCCGAACGAACGCCGCGCTCCCAGAGACCACCGAAATGACTAGCGTAAGACGGGATAAAATGAAATTTGAAACCTTCCTGAGTTGCAAACTCAGATAGAGGCTCAGTGTTGTTTTTTAAAAATGTTCCTAAATCTTTAGCAGCAGCAGTAAAATTGCGTCCATTGTCCGAGTATACTTCCACTGGTTTACCGCGGCGCGCAATAAATCTACGTAATGTCATTAGGAACGCGTCTTTAGATAGATCACTGACGGCCTCCAAGTGTAAGCATTTGTATCGCAAGCAAATAAAAAGACATAAATAACACTTGATTAATTTAGCGCCACGACGCTTTCGATTTAAAACAAAGAATGGTCCAGCATAGTCTATACCTACAGAGCTGAACGGAAAATCTGGTGTAATTCGTTGAGACGGAAGGTCTCCCATTTTAGGACATAAGGTCTTACCTTGCACGCGTCGACATATTACACAGTTATTTGCGATGCGACGAGCAAGACGTCTGCCATTGACTGGCCACACAATCTCTCGTACGGCAGCCAACATCAATTGAGGGCCAGCATGCATGTTTCGAATATGTTCGCATTCAAAAATTAATTTGGTTAAATGATGAGAGGAGTCAAGCAGTATAGGATGTTGCCTTTCGTAGGTATAATTAGAAGCATTAAGTCGACCGCCAACTCTAATTAAATTGTTTTCATCCATGAAAGGAGATAGAGATAAAATTTTGCATTTGGAGCCTAGACTTTGTTTACTACATAATATTTTAAATTCTTTAGAAAAGGATTGTTGTTGAGCCATACGACAAAGATCATGAAATGAATTATTTAATTCATCAAGAGTTAAGCTACCGGTGAATTTAGTTTTGGGATTTTTTATATTATTGATAAAACGTTTTACATAAGCAAATGCTCTTTTTAATCTGGTTAATTTGGAATAACGCTCAAAATTTATAATCGGTTCAGATGTTGATGCAGTCAACGTAGTCACGGAGGGTTTAATTTCGGGTAAGTCGTCTATTATTTTTATTTTTAAAGTGGGCCATTTTTTCTGTTCATTTAGTAAAAAATTAGGACCATGCCACCATAGTGATGAGTGTATCAGCTGACTTGGGCTAACGCCTCTAGAAATGAGATCAGCTGGATTGTCAGCCGTAGGCACATATCTCCAAGATGAAGAGTTGGTGCTTTCCTGTATTTCACCTATTCGGTTGGCAACGAACGTTTTTAGTTTAGTCGAATTACTTTTTAACCATCCGAGTACCACACTCGAGTCGCACCAATGGAATATACGATCAGGAGTGTAGCGTATGGACTCTGTAACAGACTTGCACAGACGAGCTGCGAGTAGTGCGGCGCAAAGCTCTAGGCGAGGGATGGATGTAGGCTTCAATGGCGCTACCTTTGATTTGGAGCACAAAAGGTTAACGGTGACGTCACCATCACTATTAATAGTTCGCATGTACACACACGCCCCGTAGCCTATCTGAGATGCGTCACTAAAAGAATGGATCTCTATGAATGAAGGAGAGTCACAGAGTACATGTCTAGGTATATGAAGATTTGATAAAACAGGTAAGTCTTTAGCAAACTTATCCCACTGTAATTTAGTGCTTTCCGGAACAGGTTGGTCCCAGTCATATTTTTGTTGCCATAGGACCTGTAACGTTACTTTAGCCTGCATAATACAGGGACTTAAAAGACCTAACGGGTCAAATATTTTGAATGAATTGGAAATAATAACCCGTTTAGTTATGACTTCGTAACATGGAAAATCATTTATAGGAAAGTGTAGGGTATCATCATTAGGATTCCATCCCAGCCCGAGAGTATTATATGATTCGCTTATAGTTAGATTTTCTTGGTTATCAGGCTGATCAAAGAAGAACGACATGTTAGTTTTAAACTTTCGCAAATGGAAACAACCCTTTTCCAATTCTGTACATACGCGCTTTTGAATGAAACGTAACTCGTCTACGTTATTAGAGCCAGTGATGAGGTCGTCGACATAGAAATCTCTTTGAATTATAGTTTTAATCATATTGTCATCACACTCCTCTCCGACTTGCCACAGGCACCGAGTACTTAGATAGCTGGCACTTGCGGTCCCATAGGTGACAGTATTTAGTTGTAGGATATCGATAGGCAAGGACTCATCTTCTCTCCATAACACCAGCTGTAAATTTCTATCACTGGGGTGGACTTCCACCTGGCGGTACATTTTCTCGATGTCCCCGGTGAGTAGAAACTTGTACTGTCGAGCCCGTATCAAGATGGAAAAGAGTGAATCCTGTATATTGGGACCCACCATTTGCAAGTCATTGACTGAATAGCCGGAAGAGGAGGGGACTGACCCGTCGAATACGACACGAAGTTTGGTAGACTCGCTAGATTCCTTGAAAACAGCGTGATGACAAAGAAAGTATAATAAATTTGGTACAGCACAACTTTCAATCGATCTTATATTGAAATTAGATTTGGAGAGATGTCCTAATGTTTCATACTCTCGAAGAAACGCTTTATATAATGATTTTAGCATGGGATTACGACGAAAGCGCTTCTCTAGATTAAGAAGGCGCCTTTTTGCAAGTGAATAGGACTCACCTATGCAATCGGGTGAGTCACGAAGTGGTAATCTGACTGAAAATCTACCCGATTCGAGTCTTTTAGTATTAGCTAGGAAATGACTCTCACAAGCTAATTCAGTTTCGCTTAAAATATGTTTTTTGGGGAGCTCTTCAAGCTCCCAGAATTTAGGTAAAAAAATGTCTATTTGGGACTCTTTAGAAAAATCCTGCTCAAAGGCTAATACATGATTAACACTGATTTTAGTGTGTATATTTTGCATATTTATATTACCACCCATTAACCAACCGAATTGGGAACTAAGCAATTTAGGGTTACACTTACCAAGAGATATTTGACTACCACCTACGACGTCCCAAAAAATATCGGCTCCGATCAATAAGTCTATGGGAGCTGGCTGGTTAAACCTAGGATCAGCTAATTGTATGTTTGAAGGAATAACTAATTGTGATACGTATATAGGAAACTTTGGTAAATTTCCTGTAAGTGTATCTAATACCAAACAAGATAGAGTAACTTTAAAGTTGTTGACAGTGTCACGTGATCGCAACTGCACGACACATCTTTCGTTGACTGTGTTGGCATGACAGTTACCAATACCGATTACATTTAATGAAACAGGTAATTTATTTAATGATAATATTTTTTGCAGTCTTTTAGTAATGAATGAGGATTGAGAACCTGAATCCAATAACGCCCTCACTTGAACTACTTGGTTACTTTCTGGATTCACAACATTAATTAAAGCAGTAGATAATAACACCTGGTTATTGTGATATTTTGAGAAGTTAACTATAGCACCAGGTTGGGCCACTACACTATCATCGCAGTCAACAGTCGCTTGAGCCGTGACGGCCGCCACCTGCTGCACAGAATTATTAGAATGCAGCAATGTATTGTGACGTCTCTTGCATAACCGGCAAGGCCCCATACGACATTCACTAACAGGGTGACCCTGTCTTAAACAATTTGCACATAATTTATACTTCTTGACTTCTACTAACCTATCATTAATGGGTTTTAACTTAAAGGTAGGGCAGTCATAAATCTTGTGATTTTCGTTACAAATTATACATTGTAATAGAGAAGTAGATTCCCGACTGATTGTTGCAAAGGATTTTGTAAATGTATTTTTGTGACTACTAGCGCCATCTATGGTCAGCCGAGGTGACTTACGATGAATTGATTCTAATACATGCGCCCGATCTAATAAAAATGATTTAAATTGTTCCAACGTAGGCATGTCGTCATACTTGCCATGCTGCTCTTCCCACTTCATTAGGGTATTATTGTCGAGCTTAGACGTTAATATAAAAATAATCAAGGTGTCCCAATGGTCAGTAGGTAGACCAAGGTTTGAAAGCGCGCGTAAATTCTTAGTTACATGGTCGACAAAATACCTTAATGAATTTTCGGACTCGCGAGATATTTGTTGAATATTTAAAAGTGATTTTAAATGGTGATTAATGAGTAATCTTTTATTATTGTAACGATTACAAAGTAGCTCCCATGCAATCAAATAGTTAGCAGACGAAACTTCTATGTTTGAAATTATACGCTTAGCCTCACCGTCAAGGTAAGATAATAAATAATGGAACTTTTGAATATGCGGAATACGAATGTTCTTATGTATTAAATTCGAAAAGGTGTCGTGGAATTCGAGCCAGCGGAAGAATGCTCCGTCAAATTTAGCAATTTGTATTTGCGGCAGTCTTATACCGATATCATTGAGATCGAGTGCACATTGAGCTTCAGGATAAACTGATTCGCGCCTTCTTTTGTCTTGTTCAATAGTTTTTAATTCATTTTGATCATCAACAAGACCCTTAGCTATTGCTGTGCATAAGATTATGTCTTGCTCAATGCGCTCTCTTTCATCAATTTCTGAGTCTAGATTATCGGAATTTAAGAGTTCGATCTGAGTTTGTAAGTCATCGAATTTTGTAGATAACGATTCGAACCGGTTAAGTTTTAAGGTTAACTCGGCAAACTCAACAGCTGATAATGTAGATTGCTCTGTGATATTATTAATGTAATTTTTAAACTTTGTTATTTGTCCTTTAAGAGAACTGCGTTTTGTAATCAAGTCTTTCATTGTGGAACTGTTTACTAATTTCGAATCAGTATTATCATTTTTTAAAGCCATTTTTAAATTGAAAATAAACTAAATTAATCACAGAACAATGTTACACGTATGGAAGGTTAAAAATAAAGAAATATTCCGTCTCACGCCAATCCTCGGCGATACCCGGTCACGGTGCGTCGCAGGCAGCTGGCTGCAAACCAGGAAAGTCGAGCCGAACCCGCTTAGCAGCAGTAGGTCGAAGGCCAACGGTGTTCTCCTTAACCTGGAATTAGTCGGCCGAAAAATGCTAAATATCGCGTAAAAATGGGCCCGAAACAATCGACTCTAATTGAAGTTATTATTGTTTATACGTTTTTATTAATTACTCTAATATACTTGTTAAAATTGGCAAAAATGTATTAATCTTTCTTTGAAATCACTTTGATGTGGGTAATACAAAAAAAAAATACCTTGATTTGCACAATTGAATTTATAGGTTTTATGGATTATTTTATGATTAATAGATAGATTTCGTGTAGTTTAGGAAGCGAGGATGGATAAACAGGGCACTTAACTTGTGAACTATGCTGCGAGGCGATGCTTTAGCTGCGTCACTGCTCGGCGTTGATCACGGCAAAGTCCCGAGTTGTTTATTCGTCCGCGCCGATAACTGATTTATTTGCTGTTTCTTCGTGCTTGCAGACGTATAATAGATAGCAGTTGGCTCGTAGGGCACTGGAACTGCTTGACAAAATTCTTGAAACTCCGTCCTTTTGTTGGGCGGTTGATGACGCGTCACGAATTTGCAATCGATGATTTTCGCTTTAATCTTGATTTTGGACTAGTCCTGTCACGGTCGCCAGTGTTTGGGCCTCGTCGGAGCCCAATGGAATTCAAATTAAACAACTTTGAACTCAATAACTTCTCTAATTGTTAAAAAGATACAAAATACAAAAAAGGTGACGTTTGTTAGGTGGCGCGTACATGAGAGCGGGGAAGCGAATATTGACCGTACGTCACGTCTTATAACATATGCGCCTAGAACTGTCGTGATGCAAACTGACGCCTGCTTGGTGGTGGCGGCTTAAGTCATCATAGGCGCATACAATAACTATTATCAGAACCCAATATTGTCAATTGTTTTATGTTTCGACTTTACGGATGAGTTACGTCAGCGGCTAATGTACCCACTCGTTACTAGGATAAATTTATTATTTATATACTAATTTAAAATATAATCTGTTATATTGACGGCCTACCTCATGCTAAGTGACATGTCGCTCATGGATATCACAATAACAAAGAGCATCACAGATGCTTGCCACCATGAAAGTATGTATCTTAAAACTATCTCAAGAGAGTATCTTCCAACACTGAAAATTATAACGCCAAATATGATTCTCATTCAAAATTTTGGAGCCGGCCATGTTATTATAGTTGCTCTTTAAATAGATCTAAGGAACTAAAATCAGAGTGGTCACGAATATTAAGAAGTAGAAAATAATCTACAGAAATTTTAATTTCCCAAGAAACAAAATAATTCTACTACTTTAAGAAATAGTTACACGAAGTTTCGTAAAATCGTGTCAAGTACTAATCGTGATAAGATTTGTAAGTAACTTACAAATAGATTTGACAGTAAGCTTGTGCAACGTTTCGAGCTGTAAGCTATATGATTCCAGGTCTATGGTTTCTTTTTATGATTTTAATTTTACTTTAACTTAAAATATATTCCCTTTAATATTATACTTAACAAACCCAAAATACTGTCTAAAAAGAGAGTTTATAATTATTTTTGATATAAATATATCTTTTATTGGATCATATCATGTCATGTAGGCATGTCAGATTTTAACTTTCCGTCCAGAACTAATATTACTTATAAACGCAATACCCTGAAAATACACCAGTGTTTCCTTATTAAATATTTTGATATAATTAGTATTAATTGGGACATTTGCCAGCCCTTGCTCTTGAATTCCGGCACCTGCGTGAGTATGATAAGACAGAATCCGGATTAGGACAATGGTTGTGAACCAAAATAGGTATATCCCCATGGAACGTTATGGCAAAGTTGTGAAACAAATAAATATTAACATTATAAAAGTATGTTAAACATTATTACCGTTGGACCTTGAAGTGTAAACAAATGTAAAAGTAGACAATAATTATATATTTGGCAACTAAGTGCAGTAGTATTAAAACTTTAATATATTATGAATTTGTCGTGCAGTAAAATCACAATAACTAAAAACCGACTTCTTCTCAGGTCCAAATATCTTTATCAGATCAATTACGAGTATGTAGAATATTATTTTAATAAGCAACCAGCAACATCACTTCCCAATAGCCGCAGATTCTCAGTCTCTTTTGACATCGGTTAACGAACTACTTCCTTCACAAATTCGTTAAAGGGACGTATTTCAAAGAAATTTAATACCCAGATAATTTATGACCTAGACTAACGCTGGGCGAAGCTTACAACTAGTTAGTTATTTATAATGTTGAGTTAAATCAATTGCTTAAGTACATTATGTTGAAAAAATAACCAGTTTTAACAAAACCGACATGACTTCAATCACAAGTTTTTCTATAGTTGTAATCTTGAAATATGACCAAAGACACAAGAAGTATTGTAAGTAAGGGACGTATCGATATTGATGTGCCGATAATGTGCCATCACTCCTCAATGGTTTTGTCGTTAGTCTACGTGCAGAAATAAAATATATTGGCTAATATAATGCGTATTCCGATTTCCGTAAAATAGGAGATATTTTTCTTACGACTTCCATGCCTTCGTGTCGGGAGTATTATTCTGATATTAGAGTGTCGTTTTACAGACGGTCGTATCCAATTTACTGGCCTAGCGGAAACTAACTGAAAAATGACTGAAAATATCTTGTCATATAACAATATTCTCTACACACCTTTCTAGGAATGTTAACTACACGGACATAAAACAACATTGATAGCCTAATGGTTCAAAGAACTAATTATGAAATGGTGTGCTTAATACTAATTAACACTTACCTCGGTGAAGGAAAATATCTTAATGAAACCTGCATACCTGAGAGTTCTTAAATTTCCTGCTGGTGTGTCGTCTTCCATTCTCATATTGTGAATTGTAAATCAATGACGACCCATTTCATGCAAAGCGACACACTTAAATGACATCTTACAACGCTATATTATTTTTTGGAGTTATTTGGAATCATGTCTATGTTCTGTCATCTTTCTGTGCTGGAAAGCAAACCCGAAGTTCTCGCTCGGCCGGGAGCGTTTATTAATTAAATACATAATAAAAAAAACTGCTAACAAGACTACGGGATAGTGATGCTAATGCCCAATAGAAGGTTACAACACATCACATGTAGATTAAAACGCTTAGTTAAGTACGCCAATGGTAGCCAGCGTTTATAATTTGCTTGCTATAGGAGGGTGGAGGATGCGTCGGTAAATAAGGAATCGGTTTCCTGAAGCGAAGCGAGCGTGGTTTTCTAGTTCTTCAATAAAACCGAATTTTCAGTTGCAAAGTTTCCAAGCGCTGAATTTCACGATTCTAAAATTCTCTTTGTCTATAGAGGTTGCACGGCACAATATCACAGCGTTTTGGTAAAGTGAATTGTATAGTGAGCGAATATTTGTTTTATTCAATTAATTCTGTAAAACATCCGTTGCTTTTCAGAGGGCCATTGACGCACATAAACCTCCCCAAACTTGCTTCAAGTTGAATTTTCGATAAGTTAAAGATACTTACATCGTTAATATAAACATTTAGTCGACTTTTACGTTAGTATATTACGTTGCCCAAATATCGATGGTTTCTATCAAATTTTCAGACCATTTACGTGACCTATTTCGAAAATCTTTCACCAAATACCGACAAAATAGAGCCTATTGAATACGACTTTATTGTGCGAAACACTTTATCGAATAATATCAACAATGGTATAAATGCGAACAATGCTATTCCCAAAGTAACTACTTCTAAAGTCAATATTCAACAATGTAATTTTAGCAAAATAATCTTGGGTCCAATTCTATAGTCAATGTGTATTTCTTACTTCTTAAGCGTATTATAAGAGAACTAGAAGCGTACTTAACTTCTAAATCCACCAAAGAAAAGTATTTCTTTGAGCATAAAAGTTGTCAGGTTTATTATTAATTATTTATTTCCTATTCTCAATGTGTTTAGATTAGTTACGTTTCGAAAAACAGTTTACTTTTCTCTGTGATATTTAAAGTTTCCTAAAATAAAGTAGTCGAAAAATTTATGAAGAGCCATGGTTAAGGCTTGTAGGTCTTACCACTATTGGTTTAACTGGATAACCATGGAACTGGATAATATGCCCAAAAAAGTCAAGAAAATTGGGAAAAATGTTTAAAATTGGATGCAGCAGTTATTTTGTATATAACAATAATTGGCTTAACTTTTTCATTTTGCGAAATATTAAATAACTCGACCCAGTAAATTAGCCAACCATTAATTAAAATATCTCGTTACATTTATCTAACATATCCATTAAGCGAACTAGGAAATATCAGCGTGTAAAATGCTGATCGTGCTAATTAAACAGAATAAACATTCGTGTACTAGTTCCAAAAACACACCGACTTAAATAATGAAACCGAGTGTTTAATTCAAAATAGAACACTCAGCTAAATGTCTGTTTCTGTCATAAATGTGGAGATATATGCCCACAGCACTTCCTAATGCAATAATGATTTGTGCTATTGTGTTGTGCATTTATCATACGCTCAGTTTAATATTTCGAATTCATAATTTTTGAACTGCTTTCTACGTCTCGCCTTCTCTTTTCACATTAAAATTTTCATCACCACCATAATGCTCATACCACCATGTTGCGACATAAACATTATGGTGAGAATATTATTTCATAAGCAATAAACGGTCAGTGCTTTAAAATAACTATAAAATAAGCCGTCATTACGAAATACTAATTGCATCTACATGTGTAACAAACTGGAGTAAAGTCATCGCGCTATGAAATAGAAAAGTCTCTCAACTAGAAACATCGATTGTAGTAAAAGCCACGATCTATTTAAATTTTTATTTACTAAGGCTTATCGGAATTTACATGCAACACTTTCTTTTTTAAACCGTGTGAATAAGATCTATTAGTAATCGAAGTTGAATCAAATATTGGACATAAAAATGTACCATCTCAGTTAATTCAGTAGCTTCTTCGTGATGCTATGACAAAACGACAAGAGACTCAAAGTATAAAATGCCCGCATAAATAAAAAGTGTAATAATTACTTACAAGAAGACTGAAATAAATGAAAAACAGTATTTTCAAGTTTGCATTGACATATTTATTTCTCCTTTCGGAAAATCTTCCTCAGGCAGAATCTCAATCTTAATTATATAGTAATCGACAAAAGGATTAATAATTGAGTAATTGGCTACAGTCACTCATGGGCTAGCACAACATCCATGAGGCGCGTCACAAAAGCGTGCTGACATGTATTGTTACTAGAGTTCGAAATCTCTTACTGATAACGGATATACCTAACTTATCCTTCCCTCGTAACTCGAAACGAACAATGCAATAAGAATAGTACAATTGAGTAATAAGTAGCAATTGTCAGATGTACTGAACAAAAGTTATCATATTCTTTAGTCATATCAACCACATGTTACAAGATACACAGCTACATAATAAAGATTAAACCTTATATTAATTCAATCCAAGTTTTCAGAAAACGTTATCTAAAGACACATTTAGACGATAAACATTTTAACATCTTTCAATATGCCAGTTCTTTGCAAATCATATTATGTACTTTACATGTATAAACAAGGTAGTAAAACAATTTATCTGCTATAATAGTCTCGTAACAATATCAACAATATAATATATATCACTGCGTCAGTTTTTGTTATTTCCTTTACTATATTAATAATTATTATTTAACGTTACGAGTATCAAAAATAGTTATTAAGAACCCAAAAAAGTCCTTAACTAGTCAATTGACATTTAATTTCTCGTGCACCCAAGATCTCTTCCCTTCATTGAAT
>DWNT01000074.1:0-11309 GCA_018250535.1 Caltoris sirius fusca | reverse complement strand
ACCAGCTTTCTCGAAAAGTCCCACATTTATGTAAAGTCGCCCCTAGTAGTCAGCTTTACCATATGGAAGATGTACATCGCGCTGGTGGTGTGATTGCCATTATGGCTGAATTAGCTCGTGCTGGATTGCTCAATACGAATGTACATAACATTCTTGGATTATCGTTAACTGAGACGCTGGAAAAATACGATATTATGCAAACAACCGATGATGCAATAAAAAAAATGTATCTGAGTGGACCTGCTGGAATTCGTACCACAAAAGCATTTTCACAAGATTGTTATTGGGATAGTTTAGATACCGATCGTGAAAACGGCTGTATTCGTAATCAAGCGAACGCTTACAGTCAAGATGGTGGGCTTGCCACATTGTATGGTAATGTAGCCGTTGATGGTGCGATTGTTAAAACGGCAGGTGTTTCTGCCGAAAATCTGGTATTTGAAGGTCCTGCCAAAGTTTATGAAAGCCAAGAAGAAGCCGTTGATGCGATTTTAAGTGGCAAAGTGGTGGCTGGTGACGTAGTGGTTATCATTTATGAAGGACCGAAAGGCGGACCGGGAATGCAAGAAATGCTTTATCCAACCAGTTACTTAAAATCAATGGGATTGGGCAAACAATGTGCGCTAATTACAGATGGTCGATTTTCTGGCGGTTCGTCAGGATTATCTATAGGGCACATTTCACCTGAAGCGGCTAATGGTGGCACCATTGCTTTTATTCGTAATGGCGACATCATCGAAATTGACATTCCTAACAGAAAATTGGAATTAGTGGTGCCTAAATTAGAGCTTGATAAACGGCGCGTTGCTGAATTAGAACGCGGAAACAAAAGTTTTACGCCACGCTATCGTAATCGCATCGTCTCTTTTGCGTTGAAAGCGTATGCAAGTTTAGCTACCAGTGCAGACAAAGGCGCGGTTAGAGACAGAAGTAAATTAGGAGAATGATAATGAAATTAACCGGATCGGATTATTTAAAAGCGACACTTTGTTCTGCAGTTTATGATGTCGCAAAAGTCACCCCTCTTGAAAGCATGGAAAACTTGTCAGCAAGGATCGGCAATCAAGTTTTTGTTAAACGAGAAGATCGTCAGTTAGTTCACAGTTTTAAGATTCGCGGTGCGCAAGCGATGATTGCGAGTTTAAGCGATGAGGAACGAAAGTGTGGTGTTATTGCCGCATCAGCAGGGAACCATGCGCAAGGTGTTGCGCTTTCTGCAACAAAATTAAAAATCAGTTCATTAATTGTGATGCCTGTTGCCACCGCTGATATTAAAGTCGAGGCAGTTAAAAATTTTGGCGGTGATGTGCTTTTATATGGCGCAAACTTTGATGAAGCAAAAGCCAAAGCGCTTGAGCTTGCAAAAGAACAAAATCGCATCTTTATCCCACCATTTGATCATCCTTCAGTTATAGCGGGACAAGGCAGTATTGCTATGGAATTGCTACAACAAAACGCAAAATTGGATCGCATTTTTCTACCTGTTGGCGGGGGCGGACTTGCCGCTGGCGTTGCTGTTGTGATTAAGCAAATAATGCCATCAATAAAAGTCATTGCCGTTGAACCAGAAGATTCAGCATGTTTAAAAGCGGCTTTAGAAGCAGGTAAACCTGTTGAATTAAATCGCGTTGGTTTGTTTGCGGAAGGCGTTGCCGTTAAAAGAATCGGAGATGAGACCTTTCGGCTCTGTAAACAATATATTGATGAGATCATTACCGTTGATAGCGACGAAATTTGTGCAGCCGTAAAAGATCTCTTTGACGATGTTCGTGCTATTGCTGAACCTTCTGGCGCTGTAGCGCTTGCTGGATTAAAAAAGTATGTCGAACAACATAACATTCGCGGTGAAAAATTAGCACATGTTTTATCTGGCGCAAATGTAAATTTTCATAGCCTTCGTTATGTTTCTGAGCGTTGCGAGATCGGTGAAAAACGAGAAGCGCTATTAGCAGTGACAATCCCTGAAAAGAAAGGCAGTTTTTTAAACTTTTGCCAAATATTAGGGGGAAAAATGGTAACCGAATTTAATTATCGCTATCACGACGAAAAACGAGCACGTATTTTTGTAGGTATCCGTATTTCACAAATTGAAGAAAAAGAGGAGTTGATCCAACAATTAATCGCAGCTAACTACCCTGTTGTCGATATGACTGATGATGAAATGGCAAAATTGCACGTCAGATATATGATTGGCGGTCAACCACATCAACCAATTAAAGAGCAAGTATATAGTTTTGAATTTCCTGAATCACAAGGCGCATTACTTAAATTCTTACAAACACTCGGCACTAATTGGAATATATCCATGTTTCATTACCGCAGTCATGGCACTGATTATGGGCGAGTTCTTGCGGCTTTTCAAATCGATGAAAATTCCCATCAAGAATTTAATAAACATTTAATGTTGCTTGATTATGAATTTAATAATGAAACAGACAATCCTTCGTTACAGCTTTTTTTAACTGGCAATAATAATCAACTGCCATGATTTTGATGCTATCTATGTTGATAATTTTAATCATTCCTAACATCATTGATAGCAATATTTGCAAAGCTCTTATTGCTTTGCAAAAGCGTTTTGATGATTTGCTTTCAATTGTATATCACATTGAAAGTGAATCATTGATCTAACCTCACATAAAAAAATCATCACTAAGCTATTGAAATCCATCTAACTGCACTTATCTAATAACCAGATAACAAGTTTAAAAATTGAATCTAAGATCAATTTATTGCCAAGGAGGAGTCAAATGCGGTTAGAACGATTGACAAATAAATTTCAACAAGCATTAGCCGATGCTCAGTCAATGGCGCTTGGTAAAGATAATCAATATATTGAACCTGAGCACGTACTTGCAGCAATGCTTGCTCAAGAAAATAGTAGCATTAAACCTTTATTAAGTCATGCTGGGGCAAATTTAACCATACTTCAACAAGAATTAGCACAAAAAATCGATAAATTCCCTCAAGTTAAAGGGATTGGTGGTGAAATCATTCCATCACAACAATTTATTCGAATAATGAATTTGTGTGATAAGTTAGCACAAAAAAATAATGATAGTTATATTTCATCTGAGCTTTTTGTGTTATCTGCTTTAGAAGAAAAAGGGGCACTTAATGAATTATTAAAAAAAGTCGGTGTTACAACAGATAAACTTGCCCAAGCTGTAAAACAAGTAAGAGGAAACGATAACGTGAATGACGCTAATGCAGAAGAACAACGTGACGCATTAAAAAAATATACCATTGATTTAACTGAACGAGCTGAGCAAGGTAAGTTAGATCCCGTTATTGGTCGTGACGAAGAAATTCGTCGCACGATTCAAGTGTTGCAGCGCCGGACAAAAAACAATCCCGTGTTAATTGGTGAGCCTGGTGTCGGTAAAACAGCGATCGTTGAAGGACTTGCGCAGCGGATTATTAATGGAGAAGTACCAGAAGGTTTACGTAATAAACGGGTTTTATCGCTTGATATGGGCGCACTTATCGCTGGAGCCAAATATCGCGGTGAATTTGAAGAACGTTTAAAAGCAGTATTGAAAGATCTTGCTAAAGAAGAAGGACGAATTATCCTCTTTATTGATGAAATTCATACAATGGTTGGCGCAGGAAAGAGCGATGGCGCAATGGATGCAGGAAATATGTTAAAACCTGCACTTGCGCGTGGTGAACTACACTGCGTTGGTGCGACAACGTTAGATGAATATCGTCAATATATTGAAAAAGATGCTGCGCTTGAACGCCGTTTTCAAAAAGTTTTTGTTGCCGAACCGACTGTTGAAGATACGATTGCCATTTTACGCGGCTTGAAAGAGCGTTATGAAATTCACCACCATGTGCAAATTACTGATCCAGCCATTGTTGCTGCCGCTATGCTTTCTCATCGTTATATTTCAGATCGCATGTTGCCTGATAAAGCCATTGATCTGATAGATGAAGCTGCGTCGAGCATCCGAATGCAAATGGATTCTAAACCAGAATCACTGGATCGCTTAGATCGTAGAATTATTCAGTTAAAATTAGAACAGCAGGCGCTTAAGAAAGAGTCTGATGAAGCGAGTAAAAAACGACTCGCTATGCTTAATGAAGAACTCGCTGAAAAAGAAAAAGATTATGCTTCGTTAAATGAAGAATGGAATGCTGAGAAAGCCGCCGTTTCAGGTACACAAAGCATTAAAACCGATTTAGATAAAGCACGGGTTGAAATGGAACAAGCTCGTAGGGCTGGCGATCTCAATAAGATGTCAGAATTACAATATGGACGGATTCCTGAGCTTGAAAAGCAATTAACATTAGCAACGCAACTTGAAGGCAAAACCATGAAGTTACTGCGCAATAAAGTAACCGATGAAGAAATTGCAGAAGTGTTATCTAAAGCAACAGGGATCCCCGTATCGAGAATGCTTGAAGGCGAAAAAGATAAATTATTACGCATGGAAGATGCCTTACATACTCGCGTTATCGGGCAAAACGAAGCGGTAATTGCCGTTGCAAATGCGATTCGCCGTAGTCGCGCTGGGCTTTCTGATCCGAACAAACCGATAGGATCTTTCCTATTTTTAGGACCAACAGGCGTGGGTAAAACTGAGCTTTGCAAATCACTCGCAAGCTTTATGTTTGATAGTGATGATGCCATGGTGCGAATTGATATGTCTGAATTTATGGAAAAACATTCTGTGGCTCGTCTAATTGGTGCGCCGCCAGGCTATGTCGGTTATGAAGAAGGCGGATATTTAACCGAGGCAGTAAGGCGTCGTCCTTATTCGGTGATTTTGCTTGATGAGGTGGAGAAAGCGCATCCTGACGTGTTTAATATTTTACTTCAAGTATTAGATGACGGTCGATTAACTGATGGGCAAGGTCGCACCGTTGATTTTCGTAATACGGTAATTATTATGACATCCAATTTGGGTTCTGATCTCATTCAAGGTCAAATTGAGTTAACTTATGCTGAGATGAAATCATTGGTGATGACAGTGGTTACTAGCCATTTTAGACCCGAATTTATCAATCGCATTGATGAAACCGTTGTGTTCCAACCATTAGCACGGGAAAACATTAAAGCCATTGCTAAAATTCAGCTAAACCGCGTTGAAAAAAGGCTTGAACAACATGACTACACGATTAATACATCCGATGAGGTACTTGAATTTCTAGCTAAAGTCGGATTCGATCCTATCTATGGCGCGCGCCCACTCAAACGCGCCATTCAACAAGAAATCGAAAATCCACTCGCGCAGCAAATATTATCAGGCAAACTGCTGCCAGGTAAAGAGATACGCCTTGACTTGGAAGATGAAAAGATTGTTGCAAAGCAATAACTAGATAAGCACGTATTACCAATAAAATCAATTTATGTTCAATCAAAACCCACAGCCGTGGGTTTTTTAATGGGCATTAGTCAATTTTACGCTTATGATGACTTTTAATATATAAAACAGCGGATCAAAGGGGATTTTTTATTGGCATTTTTCCATTTGAAATCGTTTTGTTATCTTTCGAACGATCAATGAGCTTTGATTTAATTAATCAATACAGATAATCAATGAACTAAAACAATGCAACGAGAACTGCACCTACTGCAATCATTGCAACGCCAATACCTGAAATAAGTGAAATTTTTTCACCAAATAAGATCACGGCAAAAACCACGGCAAAAACCACGCTAAGTTTATCTATCGGTGCGACTTTCGAAACATTACCGACTTTAATTGCCATAAAGTAGAATAACCAAGATAATGCGCCAGCAATGCCACTTAATACAATAATGAATAATGCTTTTTTATCATTAAAAAAGGTACTGATTAAATTAAGCTTGCCTTCTACGGTCACAACTGCGACTAAAAAAATAGTCATCACTACTGAACGAATCACTGTTGCGACATTGGCATCTAAATGATTCAACCCTATTTTTCCTAAAATCGCAACGCAAGCGGCAGTCACGGCTGAAAGTAAAGCGTAAATTAACCAAGCGCTCATCTTTGTTTTATTCCTATTACTGACTTCAAATTAAGTATCCATAGAACGCTCAATCATTACAGCAACATTATTGCTATTAGCTATCGCACCGGGTTTAGATACTTTAATTTTAATCCAAGTAACTAAAAATTGCTGCATAATTAAGTTAGCAACCGATTCTGCAACGCGTTCAATTAAGCCAAATTGATTTGACTGGACAAATTGGGTTACTGATTGACTGACTTCAAAGTAGTCTAAACAAAGTTTAACGTCATCCGTTTGACCGGCTAACTTATTATCCCAAGCCATTTCGATATCAAGCACAATTTTTTGTTTGATGGTTTTTTCCCACTCATAAACGCCAATTGTTGTGATTATCGTTAATCCTTCAATAAAAACCCGATCTCTCATTTTTCTATCATCTTTATCTGTTAACAAATAGAGATTACCGAATATTGGTCAATTAGGCTATAATTTGTTAAAAATATTTTTAGTTTAATGATTATTGGGCGATTATGACTCGAATCTATCAACCCTTTCCTATTATTGAAAATAGTATGATTACGTTAGATGACAATGCATTTAATCATCTTATTCGCGTATTAAGAATGAAAGAAGGTGAAAGTATCATTTTATTTAATGGTAATAATAAAATTACACCTGCAACAATTAAACAAATTACCAAAAAAAACGTTGTTGTTAAAACTAAAAACAGCCAAATTGATGATTGTGAATCACCTTTATCGCTTCACTTAGGTCAAGTGATTTCGCGCGGTGAAAAAATGGAATTTACTATTCAAAAATCGGTGGAGCTCGGCGTTATGAGTATTACCCCGCTGATTTCTGAGCGGTGTGGCGTGAAACTTGATCAAGCGCGATTAGATAAGAAAATTCAGCAATGGCAAAAAATTGTTATTTCAGCATGTGAACAGTGTGGTAGAAATCGTATTCCAACCATTTATCCCGTTAAAAAACTTGAGCATTGGTGTGAAAATTTAAGCGATGGTCTCAAAATTAATATCCACCCAAAAGCAAAACAAGGAGTGACTCAATTAACTATCGCTAATAAACCAATTCATCTACTTATTGGACCTGAAGGTGGATTATCTGACAATGAAATTGAGATGACTCATCGCTATCAATTTATCGATATGCGCCTTGGACCTCGAATACTGAGAACGGAAACCGCTGCATTAACTGCGCTTACTGCGTTACAAGTACATTTTGGGGACTTGAGCTAATAACGCTATTCTTTGATAGCCATTTAAAGTTCCTTTTCAACTTGGATCTTAACAGGTATGATAGGTAATAAGATGAAATTGAGCTTAACATCTTTATTTTCGTCAATGCTTTTATTTTCAACAATGTAGCAATAAATCGTTCAATTTTAACATCATCGGTTTCACATTTAACCAAGGAATCACCATGATTAAACTCGGTATTGTAATGGATCCCATTAGCAAGATTAACATTAAAAAAGATAGTAGCTTTGCAATGTTACATGAAGCGCAAAAGCGCAGTTATCAGATTTACTACATGGAGATGAATGATCTTTTTTTAATTAACGGTGAAGCATACGCAACAATCCGCACGATTAACGTTTATGATGATAAGGTGCATTGGTTTGAATTAGGCGAAGAAGAAACGCTACCCTTAAGCGATCTTGATGTTATTTTGATGAGAAAAGATCCGCCTTTTGATACCGAATATATTTATGCCACCTATATTTTAGAACGAGCTGAAGATAAAGGCGTTTTAATTGTCAATAAGCCACAAAGTTTGCGTGATTGCAATGAAAAACTTTATACTTCGTGGTTTGCTGAATTTACACCTGAAACCTTGGTTACTCGGCAAACCCTTCAATTAAAAGATTTCCTTCACAAACATAACGATATCATTTTAAAACCATTAGATGGTATGGGGGGCGCTTCTATTTTTCGGGTAAAGAAAACCGATCCCAATATTTCAGTTATTATTGAAATCTTAACCAACCATAATCGTCAATTTTGCATGGCTCAAACATTTATTCCATCGATTACCGAAGGGGATAAACGGGTATTAGTTGTCGATGGTACTCCTGTTCCTTACTGCCTTGCTCGCATTCCTCAAAAAGGAGAAACGCGAGGAAATTTAGCCGCAGGAGGCCGCGGTGAAGTGCGCCCTTTATCAAAAACCGATCAACAAATCGCCAATGCAATTGGACCTAAATTAAAAAAGAAAGGTTTGATTTTTGTTGGCCTTGATATTATTGGCGATAAATTAACTGAAATTAATGTAACTAGCCCAACTTGCATCCGTGAAATTGAGGCGGCAATACCTGAACTATCCATCACTGCTATGCTAATGGATGCCATTGAAAAACGACTTACAACGAAATAGATAATACAATATGATTAGAGAATATCAACCTACAGATTTAGACACCATTATGTCAATATGGTTACAATCTAACCAACAAGCTCATGCTTTTATTGATGCTGAATTTTTCATTCAAAATTTTGACCTAGTCAAACTATTAATTCCCATGTCAACTGTGTATGTCCAAGATCTGAATGGCATTAAAGGATTCATCGGTTTGACCGATAATTATATATCAGGTCTATTTGTTGATGAAAATTTTCGCAAGCAATCCGTTGGAAAAGCATTGCTCACTAAAGCAAAACAACTACATAATGAACTATTTGTTCATGTTTATAAAAAAAATACCGATGCAACGGGCTTTTATCTTTCTCAAGGATTTGAAATACTTTCAGAAGGGATAAATGAAGAGACTCACGAAGATGAGTTACTAATGAGCTGTAACATTAAACAAACCATAAAAATAGGTAAATGTGCCTTATAACATATCAATTGTGAGTGTATGAACTTAAAAAATCATTTTCTTGTCGCCATGCCAACACTGAATGACCCTTTTTTTAGTCATGCCGTTGTTTATATTTGTGAACATTCCACTTATGGTGCAATGGGTATTATTATTAATAAACCCATTTTTGGTCTATCGGTATCGACAATACTAACAAGGCTCGATATTACTGCTTATAAAACTTGTGCAGAACTAGAACAATCTATTTTTGTGGGTGGACCAATTTCAGAAGAGCAAGGTTTTATATTGCATACGCCACAAGAAGGTTTTTCATCAAGTATTAAGGTTTCGGATGATATTATGATAACAACCTCTCTTGATTTACTCCGCACCATTGGTTCCCCAGAGCAACCTAATAACCTTTTTTTTGCTTTAGGTTATTCTGGCTGGCAACATTTACAATTAGAAGACGAAATTGCGCGAAATGATTGGTTAGTCACTGATGTTGATCCGCAAATCATTTTTAATACCCCAATTGAAGAACGCTGGCAAAAAGCAGCTGAATTACTTGGCATTAACATTAATATCATTTCAAATCAAATAGGCAACGCATAGTCATATGGCAACAATTATGGCTTTTGACTTTGGTACATCGAGTATTGGCGTTGCAATTGGTCAAGATATCACTAAAACCGCAACCGCATTATCTGCTTTTAAAGCCCGTGATGGCATTCCAAATTGGCAAGAAATTGAAACGATACTGAACGAATGGAAACCGGATTATTTAGTTGTCGGTCTGCCATTAAATATGGATGGTAGCGAGCAACCATTAACCATTCGAGCAAAAAAATTTGCTAATCGTTTACATGGCATGTTCGGTTATCCTGTTCATTTACAAGATGAACGATTGTCAACCGTTGAAGCCAAATCCAATATTTTTACGTCCCGCGGCTTTAAGGCGTTAAAAAAAGCACATGTTGACTCTACTTCAGCCATTATTATTTTAGAAAGTTGGTTTGAACAATCTTAGCTATTTAATCATTTTGAACTTAGCTTCGGTTTTGTAAAAATCCATCGCTAATAATTTGCTTCCTTGCTAAAATAGCCAACAATCTTATTATGATAAGGATAGCTTGTCGTGTCACAAAAAAAATCACTCAGTTATAAAGATGCTGGCGTCGATATTGATGCTGGTAATGAGCTTGTTCAACGTATCAAATCTGTTGTTAAAGAAACTCGGCGACCTGAGGTTATGGGCGGCTTAGGGGGATTTGGTGCGTTATGTGCCATTCCGCAGAAATATAAAGAACCTATTTTAGTCTCGGGCACTGATGGCGTTGGTACAAAATTACGGCTAGCCATGGATCTGAATCGGCATGATTCAATTGGCATCGATTTAGTTGCGATGTGCGTTAATGACTTGATTGTGCAAGGCGCTGAACCTTTGTTTTTTCTTGATTATTATGCTACAGGCAAACTCAATGTTGATGTGGCGGCAACGGTTATAACTGGAATTGCTGAAGGTTGTAAACAATCTGGTTGTGCTTTAGTCGGTGGAGAAACCGCTGAAATGCCGGGCATGTATCAGGGTGACGATTATGATCTAGCCGGTTTTTGTGTTGGGGTCGTTGAAAAATCAAAAATGATTGATGGGCGCCAAGTTCAAAATGGCGATGTCCTTATTGCTTTAGCTTCCAGTGGCGCGCATTCCAATGGTTATTCTTTAGTACGTAAAATTATTGAAACTAGCGGAATTAATGCAACGTTAGAACAATTAAACGGTAAATCGCTTGCCGATCATCTACTCGCGCCAACAAAAATTTATGTCCAATCAATCTTAAAATTAATTGAAAAAATAGACGTCCATGCTATCGCACACATTACTGGTGGCGGCTTTTGGGAAAATATTCCGCGCGTACTACCTGAAAATACACAAGCCATTATTAACGAATCAAGCTGGGAATGGCCTGCTGTTTTTAATTGGTTACAGCAAGCTGGGAATGTCGATCGTGATGAGATGTATCGTACATTTAACTGTGGTGTTGGTTTAATTATTGCTTTACCGAAAAAATCGGCCTACCAAGCGATAAGTTTATTGAATCAGTATGGCGAAAAAGCTTGGTTAATTGGTGAAATAAAGCAATCTTTATCTACTGACCGAGTTATTATTCAATAAATCGAAATTACGATTGGAAATATTAAAGCAATGATTAAAATAATAAACGACAGATAATTATAAAAAAGTTTAATTATCAATTATGCTTTTTATCACGTAAATTAAAATGGTTCTATATGCGTAAATGTGATCTATATCTATTTTTTTAAAATAAAATCGTACTAGTATATATCCCAAATTTATCGACAAGGCTTTTTATTTTACTGAATTTATTGAGATTCAATTATGCCACAAGTGTTATCCAAAAGTTTAACTGACTAATCTGAAATTATTTTTAGGCTATGATCAATTAATAAAGGAAAACCTCATGAATTTATACAATTTACCCGTCGCAATGAAAGACATTAGGGAAGCCGAAAAAACATTAAAAGG
>DWNT01000073.1:0-11353 GCA_018250535.1 Caltoris sirius fusca | reverse complement strand
ATCGCGATCGTTAAAAGATTTATTAATATTGACGACGGCATAATCAATTAAACTATACATGAAATTACCTTTTTTCAGATACGACCGTATTACACAATCGCCCTATTTTAGTGATTTTGACTTCAATTTTATCACCATCTTGCATAAATAATGGTGGATTTCGTTTTTTTCCTACACCGCCAGGCGATCCGGTGATGATAACATCACCAGCTGATAAATGGGTAAAAGAACTAATATATGCAATCAATTCAGGGACAGGGTGCACTAAATTATTTACCGTATCGTACTGAACTTGCTGATCATTTAAATAAGTAGATATAAATAGCACCTTAGGATCAGGTATTTCATCGGTCGTGGTTAAATTTGGACCAAATGCGCCAGTATTAGGCCAATTTTTCCCTGCTGTAAACCAAGAGTGTTGCCAATCACGAATTGAACCATCCATGTAGCAACTATAACCCGCTACGTGTTTTAATGCTTCATCTTCTGGAATATGAGATCCAGGCTTGCCAATAATAACGGCAAGTTCGCCTTCATAATCAAATTCATTGGTAATCATTGGTTTGACGATATTAGTTTTATGTCCCGTTTGTGAGTCAGGAAAACGAATAAAAATGGTTGGAGCGGAATTGGTCTCATTAAATTCCTGTCTTTTTTCGGCATAATTCATACCAACACATAAAATTTTATTAGGATTCGGAATAATGGGAAGATAAGTAATTTGATCTTCGGTTAAATCACTCGGTAGGTCGGAAAATTTTTTGGCAATGTTTAATCCATTTTCATCACCAAGCAAAGATTTTAAATCAGGATATTGCCCACCTAATTTTTGCCCTAAATCAATAATACCATCTGGGCTTAAAATACCAAAACTTGCTTTTCCCAAAACAAGATAACTAATCAGCTTCATAAATATTCCTCAATAAAGCTATTACTATTTATTCGCTTATTAATGAAACTAAAACAACTTATGATTAATGAAAAATATTGTGTGATCCGTTGTTGTGTTTCATTTTTTATATCACATTAGATTAGGTAAATATAAGATTTAACCTAGCTGATTTTAATGATAAGTGTCGATATTAACATCATTTTTAAAACGTTTTATCAACAGCCACTTAATTTAAAATATTAGGTGGCTGTTAACAAATTTAAAAAATCGATTACAGATAATTAAATCGTAACAATACCTAAACCAATCGCTGAAATAAGCGCAATAATACTTAATACCCAAAGCCATGGAATACAAAACTTAAATAACTCTTTTAACTCAATTCCAGCTAAGCCGATAGCTAAAAATGTTGTTGCTGCGTGTGGTGTAACAAGCACGCCGTAATTTTTACCGATTAGCATTGAGTAAGCCATGTTTATTGGCTCTATTCCATATCCTTGACCAACTTGAATCGCTAAAGGTACGAGCCCAAAAAAGTAAGAATCAGTGCCAAGTAACATACCAATTGGTACTGAGAATATACCTAATATAATCGCTAGATAAGGACCTAAGAAGTCAGGAACAACGTTAATCATCGCATGAGCCATTGATGATAACATTCCTGTACCTTGTAATACCCCAAGGAATACCCCAGAAGCTAATAAAATAGCAGGGATTGATAACGCATCTCCAGCATGCGCCTTGATTCTCGCGGCTTGTTCTTTAGGATTTGGAAAATTAACAATTAAAGCTAGCGCTAAACCTATCATAAAAGCGCCATATAATGGAATTTTAGTAAAACATAATAACGCAATTACACCAAAAGTTAAAAATGCATTAAACCAAATTAAGTGAGGGCGTTTTAATGCCGCAACTTTAGGATCGATGTCTTCATTTGAAAATGCGCTATCACTGTTTGTTATAACGATTTGGCCAGAAGCAATCGCGGCATTAATACGATTACGCTCTAAAACGCCCATAAGCACGGCAAAAGCAATAGTAATAAAAACACCGACGATTTGTAATGGAATCAATGTATGCCATAACGCACCTACATCATAATTTAAAATAACACCTAAGCGAGCAACCGGTCCACCCCATGGTACTAAATTCATTACACTCATTGCTGCACCAATAATAGCTAATAAAACAACTGGTCGCATATGTAATTTTCTATAAAGAGGTAACATCGCAGGGCAAGTCACTAATAAGGTTGCGGCAAGTGCACCATCAAGATGCACAATCATCGCTAAAATAGAAGAAGCAACACAAACCATAATAACATTGTTACCGGCAACTTTTACCAAGCCTTTTACCATTGGATCAAATAATCCAACGTCAGTCATTACACCAAAGAAAACAATAGAAAAAATGAATAATACGGCAACAGGCATCGTTGTACCAACCCCTGTTTTAATATAATCAAATATCCTTGTAAACTCGGTAAAACTAAATACTTTACCGCCGATAGTCATATCCCATATGATCACAAAAACAGCGGCGGCAATCGGCACAATAACAAAAATAGGCATCGGCGTGACCTTGCCCTGCATTAGTGCATAAATAATAATTAAAACCATCATAAAACCAATTACAGCTAACATAAGAAACTCCAAAGTTAGTTAATTATTGACGCTCTTTTCTACGAGTTAACAGAAAAAAGAGCAAGGAAAATTCCTGCAGCAACAGCAGAACCAATCACTCCCGCTACATTCGGCCCCATCGCATGCATCAAAAGGAAGTTTTTTGGATTTGATTTTTGTCCTTCTACTTGTGATACTCTAGCGGCCATAGGCACGGCGGAAACGCCAGCTGAACCAATAAGCGGATTAATCTTGCCTCCTGATAGGAAACACATTAATTTACCTAATAATAACCCACCTATTGTGCTGAAAATAAAGGCTAATAAGCCTAGCGCAATAATTTTTAATGTTCCAACTTCAAGGAATTTATCCGCAGCAGCGGTGGCTCCAACAGTTAAACCTAAAAATATTGTTACGATATTGATTAAGGCATTTTGTGATGCATCACTGAGGCGTTCAACTACGCCAGATTCTCTAAATAAATTGCCTAACATTAACATGCCCAATAAAGGTGCAACAGATGGCAATAATAAAATACAGATAACCGTAACACCAATAGGGAAGCAGATCTTTTCTAGCTTCGACACCGTTCTTAATTGTGTCATTTCTACTTCTCTTTCTTTTTTAGAGGTTAAAAATCGCATTAAAGGTGGTTGAATCATCGGGATTAAAGCCATATAAGAATAAGCGGCAATTGCAATTGCAGGTAATAATTCAGGCGCTAATTTTGAAGTTAAAAAAATGGCAGTCGGACCATCGGCACCGCCAATAATACCAATAGATGCGGCTTCTTGAGGTGTGAATCCTAAGCCGATCGCCAAAACAAAAGCGACAGCGATACCGAGTTGTGCTGCAGCGCCAAGAAACAAGCTACTTGGGCGAGCAATTAAAGGACCAAAATCAGTCATGGCGCCAACACCAAGGAAAATTAATGAAGGGTATATCCCTAATTTAACGCCTTGATAGAGATAATACAATAATCCGCTAGCCTCAGTTTCATTCCCTGCACTCATTAAACCTGTTAGCGGTAAATTACTTAAAAGTATGCCAAAGGCAATGGGTAGTAATAGTAAAGGCTCGAACTTCTTGCGAATGGCTAAATACAACAGTAAAAAAGATAAAAAGATCATAATCCAAGCTTTAAATGACATATCAATAAAACCTGAACTATCCCAAATACTTTCAAGTATTTTAATAAACATACAAAAAATTCCTATTCTAATGTCAATAAAGTATCGCCAGTAGCAACAGTTGTGCCTTTATTTATAAGGACCGTTTTAACTCGTCCGTCTTTAGGTGCGAATATTTCATTTTCCATTTTCATCGCTTCTAACACAACGAGTAGTTGCCCTTTTTTTACAACGTCAGACGGTTTAACCATAACTTCTACAATAGAACCTGGTAGAGGAGATGTAACGAGTTCTTCATTTGCAGCAGGTGCGGCAATAGACGGTGACGGATTAGAGGACGCGGTATTTGTGACAGGTGAAACAGAAGAAACCGTTTGTGTATTGACTATTTCGGCCATACCTTCTTCAATATCAACTTCATATTCAGTGTCATTTATTCTGACTATATAAATCATATACTAACCTTATGCTGAAATTTTAGGGACAGCTTTAATTGATTTAAAGCATAACTTGGAAAGCGGTATACCTGATTCATGACTAACGATAGCCATAATCATCGCTGCAGTTGGTTCATTCACATCTTGCAATATTAATGCTCCGTCAACCGCTTTATTTTTATTAACATCAGTAACAGTTTTCATTTCTGATGTTTTTGACTGTTTATTGACTAATGCTTGATCGATACAAATTAATAGATACGACATTAATTTGATTAAACCGAAAAGAATAGTTAAAACAAAGAAAACAAATATAATCATAAATGTAGCAGTAATGATACTTTCAACAATCGCCATTGGTTAAGCTCCCTATTGTTTCTTTTTAATAAAATAAGTAACTTTGTTTTGTTTCCTTTTTTCTTTGGATTCCAAAAAGTTTTTTGCTATTTGTGGAAACATGATGTACGACAACACATCTTCATCACTTTTTGCTAATTGACCAATCTCAGACTTCGCGGTGTCAAAAATAGGTGTTAATAAATCAGCATACCGTTCTGTAATTGGTGAATCACCATTAAGTACTTTTGATTGTAAGGTTTTATCTACTTCGCCAGGTGCTTGCCCATATTCACCTTTTAAATAAGATTTGATTTCTTTAGAGATATTTTTATAGCGTTCACCAGAGAGCACATTATTGGCAGCTTGTACACCTACCATTTGGCTTATTGGCGTCACAAGAGGTGGGTAGCCTAGCTCTTTTCGTACCTTTGGTACTTCTGCTAAGACTTCGTCTAATTTATCTATTGCATTTTGATGTTTAAGTTGGGCAATAAGATTCGAGAGCATTCCACCAGGAACTTGATAAACTAAAGCATCGGTTTCTGTTCCCATAACAAAAGGGTCAAGTAATCCATCTTTTAGATATTTTGCTTTAAGAGGTTTAAAAAAATCATTTATTTCTTGAATTTTTTTATCATTTAAATCGACGGTATAGCCTAATTGTCTTAAACCATACATGAGGGTTTCTGTAGCTGGCTGAGAAGTACCACCAGACATGGATGAAATAGCAGTGTCAATCACATCACATCCAGCTTCAACCGATTTTAGATAAGTAAGGGCAGCTAAGCCTGTTGTAGAATGAGTATGGACAATGACTGGTAATTTTACGGTTGATTTGAGTGTTGAAACCAGTTCAAACGCATCTTGCGGCCCCATAATACCAGCCATATCTTTAATGCAAATAGAGTGAACGCCCATGTTTTCTAAATCTTTGCCCATTTGCGCGTACATGGCCGTGTTATGAATCGGACTTAATGTAAAACAGATAGTGCCTTGAGCATGTCCACCGCATTTAATTGTTTCATCAATAGCCACTTCAATATTACGAAAATCATTGAGTGCATCAAAGATGCGTAAAATATCTATACCATTTTCAATAGACTTTGCGACAAACATTCTAACAACATCATCAGAATAATGTTTATATCCTAAAAGATTTTGCCCACGCAATAACATTTGTAACTTCGTTTTCTTGACATTTGATTTTATCAAACGCAGACGTTCCCAAGGATCTTCATTTAAATATCGTAGGCAAGCATCAAATGTAGCGCCGCCCCAACATTCTAGAGAATGGTAACCAGCATCGTCTAAGTTTTTTAAGATACCAACAAGATCAGAATAAGGCATTCGTGTTGCAATTAGTGATTGTTGAGCATCTCTTAATACCGTTTCGGTAATACCAATCTTCCTCATTAGTTATTTTCTCCCGTCTATTACTTTACCAATTGGAATTATTGAGTTATTTCAAAATAACATGTAACAAAAAATATATTTCCTTATTTGATTCCAAGCAATTTTTTATTAGTTTAAGAACCATGAGAAAATGACATTTTTAAATTTATTGTAAATTATTAGCGCGCATTATAGGCTTTTTGTTATATATCTGTAAACATTATTTACAATATACTTGGTGAAACATTCTTATTTTTTAGAACATATTTGAAATTAAATTATTTGTTTGCTGTTTAGTGGAGAAAATGCAAAACAAATAATTTAATAAACCGTTGAACTAAAATAAATGAAATTGATTATACGCTTGGTATAATGCAAAGGCAATTAGGTAACGTGTTGTAAAAATTCATTTAAACGTTCATTTTTGGAGTTTGATAATAATTCAACAGGGTTACCGTCTTCACTAATCGTTCCTTGATCAATGAAAATTAATCTTGATGCGACTTTACGGGCAAAGTCGATTTCGTGTGTGACAATGACCATGGTCATCCCTTCTTCAGCTAACGATTGCATAACTTTTAGTACCTCATGCCTTAGCTCAGGATCTAGTGCGGATGTCGG
The DNA here is from genome assembly GCA_018250535.1 of Caltoris sirius fusca. NCBI lineage: Eukaryota > Metazoa > Arthropoda > Insecta > Lepidoptera > Hesperiidae > Caltoris > Caltoris sirius. Next base: position 4,920 of record DWNT01000073.1, on the reverse strand, counting down.
TTCGTCAAATAACATCATTTCAGGTTTAATGGCGAGGGCTCTAGCAATGGCTACGCGTTGTTTTTGTCCACCTGATAATTCAGCAGGGTAATGATTTGCGCGTTCAGATAATCCTACTTTGTCCAGTAATTCTAATGCTAATTGTTTTGCTTCTTCTTTTTGCATTTTTCTGACGCGGATAGGACCAAACATGACATTTTGTAATGCCGTTAAATGAGGAAATAAATGAAATTGTTGAAAAACCATTCCCGCTTCACGACGGACATTGCATTCATTAATGTTGGGATCGGTTAACTCCATACCATCGACCGATAATTCCCCTGATGAGATCTCTTCCAATTTATTAATGCAACGTAATAATGTGGATTTTCCTGAACCTGACGGACCAATAATGACAACCACTTCTCCTTTATTGATTGTTAAATTGATGTCATGCAATACTTTGGTTTCGCCAAAATTTTTAAATACATTTTTAAACTCAACCATTTTCATAATATACGCATCCTTTTCTCTAACATTTTTAATATAAAACTAAGGGTTAATATGATAATTAGGTAAATCACGGCAACGGCTGACCAAACTTCTAATGCTCTAAAATTGCCCGCGATAATTTCTTGCCCTTGGCGTGTTAATTCAGCTACGCCGATAACGATAAATAAAGAAGTATCTTTAATACTTGTGATCCATTGATTGCCAAGTGGTGGAATCATACGTCTTAATGCAAGCGGTAAAATAATAAAAAGAATGGTTTTGCGTCGAGATAATCCCATAGCTAACCCTGCTTCTTTAAATCCTTTGTCAATTGAGAGAATCGCGCCTCGTGTAATTTCAGCAATATAAGCACTTGAATTAACAATGATTGTGATTGTTGCAGCTAAAATTGGATCCACTCTGATCGGTAACATGAGAGGCAATGCAAAATAAATAAACATGACTTGCACGACAATCGGCGTTCCACGAATAATTTCGATAAACACTAAAGCTAAATTATTAAATAATTTATTACTAAAAGCACGGATAATGCCAAGCAATAAACCAATAACAAATCCACCGAGTAAACCAATAACTGAAATCAATAGGGTTAATTTTACCCCTTCCAGTAAAACAGGAATTGCTTCCCAGACATAATGAAATTGAAAATCCATACCACTCCTTAATAACTAAAATTTACTTCCTAATAATCGATACTTGATCTATTGATGTGCCTTGTCTATCCGTTTGCATTCTTTAACGGGTGGTGGCACCGCTACCAATTGGTAGCGGAAAATCACTATTTTGGCTCTTGATTAAACCATTTGAAATAAATTTTTCTGTAAGTCCCATCTGATTTTAAATCACGTATAGCTTGATTGATTTTTGCAGTATAAGGGCTGTTTTTAGGTAAACCAATTGCATATTGTTGTGGTAATACGCTATCGTTTGTACCTGTAATTTTTACTTTTCCATCATTTGAAACTTTAACATAATACATAACATTAGGAGAATCATGTACAACCGCATCTAAGTTGCCAACACGTAAATCTAAATAAGCATTATCAATGTTAGGGAATTCAATATAAGTTGCTTTAACGTTTGCTTTCATATAAGTTGCGCCAACGGTTCCTTGTTTAACACCCACTTTTTTTCCAGCTAAGTCACTAAATTTTTTCACATCGGTATTATTGCTTGGAACCGCAATTAATAAATCAGCATCATAGTAACCGTCAGTTAAATCAATCGCTTTTTTTCGTGGTTCGGTAATACCGATCCCAGCGATAGCTGCATCAATATTTTTGGTTTGCAATGCAGGAATAATACCATTGAAATCCATCGGACGTAATTCATAATCAACATCTAATTTTTTAGCAATCGCGTCCCAAAGGTCAATATCAAAGCCTGTATATTTACCATTTTCTTTAAATTCAAAAGGAACAAACGCGGTATCAGTTCCAACTAAAAGCTTTTCTTTTGCTATTGACGGAAAGGCAATTAAAGCCGCAGATAATGTTGCTATTGTTGTGATTTTTTTTAAATATTTGATCATAATTCTACTATCTCCTTACTATTAGTTAATGATAGTTTTGTTCAAATTAGTTAGTAATTATCCCTAAAAATAATATTCTGTACAGCAAAACTTATTGCCACGACTTATTGAATAGTCAAATATTAAATATGCTTAATTGGATATTACTACTATTTTACTTTAATTAGATGGGATATTCCCCATTAAAAATAATGCAATATTTATGCCATTTTTATTTTACTTATTGGTATTGAGATAAAAACCAAGTAATAGCAATTAGATCTGCACTACCGCCAGGGCTTAAATTGTGTTTTATGAATAAAAGGTCGAGTTCATATAACGCCTCAGCCCCATTTTTATGGCAGATCCCGCCTTTTTCTATCATTTTTTTAGCGGATTTTTGAACCAATTCTAGTCCATGAAGTCCGCCTCTAGCCACTAAGTTGGTATCTTGATTATAGGCTAACAAATAGATCAATGCTTGTAAAAGGCTCGTTTCTTCATCGTAACCGTCTTTACGCATTTGCATAAAGATCGGTAATGATATCTCTCTTACTGTTGAATATCCAGATTCGGCTTCTCCGCGAGCACCAGATAATTGATGTAATTTATATAGTTTTTCTCCAGTAGTATTGGTTGCATCTTGTTCTGTGAGTTCTCTTTTTACTAGGCCTTTGCAAATATTAGCCACTTCAGTGCAAATTGTTTGATAATTAATTTTTTTGCCTTGCTCGGTTAATAGACCGATCACACCAAGCAATAATCCAAATGCAAATATACCGCCTTTGTGAGTGTTGATGCCATTTGTTGAATTGAGCATCGATTGCTCACATTTCATGCCTATTGGCCTAATGCCCGTTAAAAAGTTTTTCTTATTATTCATCGCCATTGATTGACCATATTGATAAAATTGATCTAACCAAGGAGAAATAGCCTTGATGCTAGCGACAAAGGTGCCAAAATTCATGTCTTGATGCGAACCGGAATTGTATCTGTCAACAAGCCCAGGTTTAGGAGAAAGGCACAGCTCTTTTAGTAATGCCTGAATGACTTGCTTGGAAGCAATAAAATTTATATTTAAAAATTTCAGTTCTGAATCGAATATCGCTGATTGTTTAAGATAGTAGTCCATTTTTACCTGTAAAAACCATATAAAGTGTTTTTATTTAATTTTCGTGGTTCGCCGAGATAAAAATCTGATTGTCTGTTCAGTTACGGCATGAAAGTTTTGAATGATCTTTTCGATTAATCAGATTAAATGGCAACGTAATGTTTAAAAATAGCAAAAATTGATTTAATGAAGATCATTATCTTTGTACAATACTAGTTTAGTATAAAGCATCACAATGCAATTATAACTTAGCTATGCGGTCATCAAAATAGCCAAAATTGTTATTATTGAAGTATCAATAACAGAACAAGCTTTTATTACGCGGCTCATGTTAACAGATTATGAGCGATTAAATCCACAAAAAACTGCCTTAAAGTCGGCATGCTCATCAAAAAGCCATCAATTATAAAGCTTAACGCTGTGTTATTAATCTAAATGTTTACTTAAACTCAGGAAAAATGCCAAATACCTGCAAAAACATAGATAAATAAACCAGAAAACCGCAAAAAATAATGATGTTTAGTACTTGATTATTACATGGTGATAGATAGATAGCATTGGTGAATTTTTTGCGTGATTTTTTTACCAAAAAGGGAGGAAGGATCACACCCCACAAGGTAAAGGCAAGCCCCGCATACCCAATAGCGTAAATAAACCCATTAGGTATAAAAAAACAGACTAATGCTGGTGGTACATAAGTGATGACAGCGGTTTTAACTCTACCTTGAAACGAGTTATCAAATTTAAATAAATCTGCAATATAATCAAATAAACCTAACGTTGCGGCCAATAAAGAGCTTGCTACCGCGAAATTACCAAAAAAAGTTAATACAAAATCCATATACTGATTAGAAATAACGTTTTCCATTGCAACAATGAATACATCAATATTTCCACCTTTTTCTATGATAGGAGAAAAATCGGCTCTGGCAATGTTACCCATGGTTATTGCTAACCAAAAAGCATACAAAAATAGAGCGGCAGCGGTGCCCCAAATAATAGAATATTTAATTTTTTTTACATTTTTATTAAAATGTTTAATGATACTTGGCACATTGCCATGATAACCAAATGACAAGATACAAAACGGGAAAACAATAAAAATATAAGGTAAATAAGTTGTTCCGGGGATTGCTAAATGCTCATCGTCGATAAGCTTAGCGATCTCAATCGTCGGGACTAGTCCAGAAAAAGTCATAAAAAAAGCAGCAAATTTACCGAATAACAATATCGTTGTGATTTTTCCGACGAGGATTGAACTGCAAGAAGCGATGAAGGCAACGGCTATAGTAATAAAAATAACACAGTAATTGGCATTTAGGCTGGTTGGGGTATATTTTGATAAAGTTTGAGAAAGAGCAGCCGAAGCGACAGACATATAGGCATAAGTTAAAATATAAAGCACAAAACCAAGTGCGATGCCACCTAATATACTCCAATGCTTTCCCAATAAATCTTTGATAAAGGTATCAAAACTGGCCCCTGAATTATAATGTAAATTCACTTCAACGAGCATTAGTGCGGTTAATAACATCAATATGGCGACGATAATGAGAGCAACACATCCCCAAATAAACCAAGCTCCAGCCATGACAATGGGGAGAGAAAACATACCGCCACCAACCGCTGTTGCAATGATTAAAACCACGCCACTTATTGTTGTTGGGCTTTTTATTTTATCGTTTTGCATATTAGTTTTATTCATATCATTATTCTTCCTAAATATTGAATATGAAAATTTAAATTAAGTTCTTTTGATAATGAAAACCGAAATACTCCCATTTTTAGGAAATAATAATGCTTGCGT
>DWNT01000072.1:0-11367 GCA_018250535.1 Caltoris sirius fusca | reverse complement strand
GGGGGTATTGTTTCATTTTTGTGCTTTCCTATTGGTGTAGAAAAAAATAGAAGTGACAATAATACCCCTAATTTTTTCTACACATCAAAAGTGTTGCACTTGGGTGTTGAATCTACGTAGTAAAATAGGTATGGTAGTTAGAATAACGAATGATAGAAAGTGGCTTAAGCGCTAAAAAATAGAAGCTAAAGGGCATAAGTAAGACTGGTTATTGTGTTAAAATCGATGCTTAGTTTTTTTTAAGCCATTTTATCACGTCTTGCATGTCGCTAATGCAAAAGAACAGAAATAAAAAATCACATATTCTTATAACCTTAGTTATTAGAATTAACATTAAATAGGATGATTAATGCACGTACATTTTATTATTCATGAAGATTTTGAAGCGCCTGGCGCATATGAAATTTGGGCAAAAAACAACGGCGCAACCATAAGTTACTCCCGAGTTTATTTTAATGATCCATTGCCTGAAAATTTCAATAATATTGATTTTTTAATCGTGATGGGTGGTCCGCAAAGTCCAGCTACCACCTTACAAACGTGTGAGTATTTTAACGCGCAATCCGAACAAAAAGTGATTTTATCGGCAATAAAAGCGAACAAAGTGGTTATCGGCGTTTGTCTAGGTTCACAATTAATTGGTGAAGCGTTAGGCGCAAAATTTGAAAGCAGCCCAGAAAAAGAAATCGGTAAATTCCCGATTATGTTAACCCAAGAAGGATTAAATCATCATCTATTTTCACACTTTGGCAAACAACTTAGCGTCGGGCATTGGCATAACGATATGCCAGGATTAACGGCAGATGCGAAAATTATTGCTTATAGTGCAGGCTGCCCGCGCCAAATTGTTGCGTATAGCCGCTTAGTTTATGGATTTCAATGCCATATGGAATTAACCATGCCAGTTGTTGAGCGTTTAATTGAAAACACGCAATATGAACTACAACGTGCAGATAAATATAAATTTGTTGATAGTATTGATGCTTTAAGAACCCATGATTATGACGAAATGAATCAAAAGCTATTTGTTTTCCTTGATAAACTGCGAGAAGAATATGACCAATCCAAATAATCAGCTGATAATGAGGGTTCTAAAAAAAGCGTTCAAGATCATGATGCATCGCCGCTTTTAAAAGTGGGCTTATAACACGGTAGCATCGTGACCAATCGCAATCAATCGATTACTTATCATAAAGACAGTATCAATCAAGCGGACTTATTCACCATACTCATCATAATGCCGACACAAAATAACCGTATCTTCAATTAAACGCCGTGCAATGGTGCCATATTCTGGGATTTTAGGTAACGCCGTGTAATGAAACCAATCAGCTTCAACTAATTCTTTTTTATCAACAATAAGATCGCCGCTGTCATAATCGGCTAAATAAGCCATCATTAATGAATTTGGAAAAGGCCAAGGTTGAGAAGCAATATAACGAATATTTTTAATTTTAATATTCGATTCTTCAAATACTTCGCGCTCAACTGCCATTTCCATCGTTTCACCAATTTCAGTAAAACCAGCTAAAACCGTATATAAGTTTTCTTGATTGTGTCTGGCATGCTTAGCAAGTAGTATTCGATTATTATGCCTAATTGCCACAATAATTGAAGGTGAAATTTGAGGGTAATAGCGCTGCTTACAATGATTACACATACAACACCACTCACTGGTACTGATATACATCTCATTTCCACAATATCCACAATATTTGTGAGAACGATAAAATTCAGAAAGTTGTACGGCGCGACTGGCTAAGTAGAATAGAGATTGATCTTTATTATTGAGTAAAGAACGAACCGAACTCATTGATTGTTTTATTTCTTTATTCACTAACCATGCAACTTGGTTATGCCATTGCCCAATTGGCTGAGCCACTAAACCGCTAAGCCCTAATTGTTTCGCCTGCCCAAATGGCACTTCACCATTCGGTAGCCATAGCCGACCATGATGACTGACAAACCAATAACCTTGTTCATCACCGGTGAGTTGAAATTGTTGTTGAATATTCATGATTATCTATACCTAATAACTTCAATATAGCGAAACAGTTAAAAATAAAAAAGGAAGAATATTTCTTCCTTTTTTTTATACTATTTCTTTTTCTTCTCGTGAAGTCCTTTTTTCTCTAATTCCCAATAAATAATGCGTTGTTGGGCAATAGTGAATAAATTACTCACAATATAATATACAACGAGACCTGACGGGAACCATAAAAAGAAAATGGTAAACACAACAGGCATATAAGTCATTAGTTTTTGTTGTAACGGATCAGTAATCGGCGTTGGCGACATTTTTTGAATTAAAAACATCGTAGCACCCATTAATAGCGGCAAAATATAGTAAGGATCTTGCGCTGATAAGTCATGAATCCATAATGCAAATGGTGCATGACGAAGTTCAACCGTATTACCTAACATGTAAAAGAGTGACAAGAAGATCGGCATTTGTATAATTAAAGGTAAACAACCACCAAGAGGATTGACTTTCTCTTGTTTATAAAGTGCCATTGTCTCTTGGCTCATTTTTTGTCTATCATCACCATAACGCTCTTTTAATGCTTGTAAACGAGGTTGTAATAATTTCATTCTCGCTAAAGAGCTATATTGCGCTCGCGTTAATGGAAATAAAATGCCGCGCACAATAAAGGTAATGATAATAATTGAAAAGCCCCAATTACCGATAAAGCCTTCAATAAATTTTAAAAGATGGAATAAAGGTTGAGATAAAAACCATAGCCAGCCATAATCAACAATCAGATCAAGATGCTCAGCCGTTGCTTTTAATTCGCTTTGAATTTCCGGTCCTAACCAAAGTTTAGCACTAATCAATTGTGAACTTCCTCCAGGAACGAGTGTTGTTTGTCCTCTAAAACCAATAGTTGCTTGAGAATTGTTCGATGTTATTCTGGAATAAAATAAATTGTTTTCATTTTGCGTTGGAACCCATGCAGATGCAAAATAGTGTTGCAACATAGCAATCCAACCGGTTTTAGTTCCAATATTTAAGTTTTTATCTTTAATATCATCAAAACTATATTTACTGTAGTTTGTGTCTGAGGTTGAATAAGCAGATCCTCTAAATGGATTCATGCCAAGACCGCCGCCGGCTTCAGATTTAATATCATCAGGTAAATTTATCGTTTGTTTTAATTGCCCATACAACGCAACTTCAAGTGGGTTATTACTCTTATTGCTAATATCATATTGAACATCAATGGCATAACTACCACGTTGCAACACATAATATTTGGTATAAGTGACATTATCCACTTGATAGGTGAGCGGAACGCGTAATTCATTTTGACCATCAGCTAGCGTATATTTTTCTTGCGTTGTTTGATAAACGGGGCGTTTGGAACCTTGAGCTGCGTTATCAGGTCCATTTTTTCCCGTTAAACCACTTTCAGCAACATAAATAAAGTCTGACCTTGAGGTTAATAATTGAAACGGCGTATTTGAATGTAAAGCCTGATCATACTTCAATAATTGAGCAGATTGTACATCACCACCATAAGTATTAATTGTTAAAGATAAAACATCAGATTGAATGGTGATTTTTTTGCCTAATGCAAAATTATTAGATGACTCTTCTTCAACAGCGGTTTGTTGGAAAAGTTGATTTTCTTGAATTGGCTTAGGCGCATGATCTTCCTGCCAAGCTCGCCAAAGAAGAAAAGATAAAAAAAGTAAAGCAATAACTAAAATATTACGTTGAGATGCCATGGGTATTTTCTCTATTTTTTTTAGTGTTAGGGGGCACAGGATCTTCACCACCTTCATGTAAAGGGTGACATTTTAATACACGTTTGACCGTTAGCCAACAACCTTTTATTAATCCAAAGCGCTTTAACGAAATAATTGCGTATTGAGAGCAAGTTGGCGTAAAGCGACATTTTGCGCCGAATAAAGGGCTAATTAAACGTTGATAACCACGAATAAGCAAAAGACAGCCATTAACCAGCAGCATCTGACAAGCGATAATATGTTGTTTAATAAAAAAAATAATTTTTTTTATTGTTCGATTTTTCGCAGAATTTTTTGGCATAATGAGTCTAATGTTGCCGCTAATTGATGATTATCGATATTAATAGCCGCATATTTTGCAATGATAATAAAATCAATATGAGGTAAATCGTGCTGATGATGACGAAAATATTCTCTTGCTATCCGTTTGATTCGATTACGTTCATGAGCGCGTTTAATCTGTTTTTTAGCAATAGCAAATCCTAAACGAGGATGATTCAAGAGATTTTTTCGAGCAATTAAAGTAATATAAGGCGAGCTAACACGAGTCGATTTTTGAAAAACAAAATTAAAGTCAAAGGGAGTTAACAATCTTAACTCCCGAGAGAAAGTGAGCTTAATCACTCAACTTTTAATTAACTAGCAGCAGTTAAGCGAACGCGACCTTTAGCACGACGACGAGCAAGGACTTGGCGCCCATTTTTAGTAGCCATACGAGCGCGAAAACCGTGAGTGCGATTGCGTTTTAATACTGATGGTTGAAATGTGCGTTTCATGACGATTTATATCCAAATCTAATTTACGAATCGATTGTAGAGAATAAAATATTCTACAGCATTAATTAAAGAGCTAAGAATTATAGAGATTATTTAATTATCCGTCAATGACAATTTTATTAAATTCATGACTAAATCCTATTTAATCGACGATATATCAAATGAGAGCCAACGTTTACTTTTTTCACCGCCGACTTCTCTAGCCAGTTTAGGGATTAAATATCCAGATGTTTTTTCGGCAAGTTGACGCATGATTTTTTTTGCTGTGTCATCATCAACAAAAAAATGTGCGGCGCCTTGAACCTTATCAAGTAAATGTAAATAGTAAGGCAAAATGCCAATATTAAACAGTCGATCACTTAATTCAGCTAATATCTCAGGATTATCATTAATTTTTTTGAGTAGAACACTTTGATTAAGCAGCGTCACATGATGTTGTTTTAAACGATTGCATGCATCGGCTACCGCATTATCAATCTCATTAGGGTGGTTAATATGAGTAACCAATATGATTTGTAATCGACTTTTTGCCAATAATTGACAAAGTGTTGGCGTAATTCTAGACGGAATGGCGACCGCTAAACGTGAGTGAATTCGTAACCGCTTAACATGTGGTATTGTTTCTAATGATGCTATCAGAGCCTTTAGTTCGTGATCTTTTGCCATTAAGGGATCGCCACCAGATAAAATGATTTCGTTAAGTTCCGTATGTTGACGAATATACTGTAAAGCTTGCTGGTTATTGTGTCTGTTATTTTGATTTTGTTGATAGGGAAAATGACGGCGAAAACAGTAGCGGCAATTAATGGCGCATGCCGTTTTTGTTAACAGCAATGCACGATTGTAGTATTTATGTAACAATCCAGAAATAGGATTCGCTTGCTCATCAAGTGGATCTGCACTATAGCCTGCTTTTTCTATCATTTCATCACCTAAACAGATGACTTGTTGTAATAGCGGGTCATGATAATCGCCTTTTTTCATCCTGTTAGCAAAGCTAATCGGCACACGTAATGGAAATGTTTTTTTTGCTTGCCGCATCGTCGATGAAATCTTATTTGGATCGAGCTCTAGATATTGGTAAAGTTCATCAAGGCTGGTAATCACATTGGCAAGCTCAACAATCCATCGATCTTTATTGGGTAGTTCTTTCTTTTGCTGTATAATGTGGCTCATTTTTATAATTTAAAACAATTGTTGGAGTTTTTATGGCGTCTTATAGTACAAACGAGTTTAAAGCCGGACTTAAAATAATGCAAGATGGTGAGCCATGTGCCATTGTTGAAAATGAATTTTACAAACCTGGTAAAGGGCAGGCGATAAATCGGGTAAAAATTAAAAAATTACTTTCAGGTAAGACTGTTGACAAAACCTTTAAATCAGGTGAAAGCGTTGAAGCGGCTGACGTAATGGATGTGAATTTAACATATCTTTATACAGATGGCGAATTTTGGCATTTTATGAACAATGAATCCTTTGAGCAGTTATCGGCTGATGCCAAAGCAGTGGGTGATAATGCTAAATGGTTAGTTGAACAAGCTGAATGTATTTTGACATTATGGAATGGACAACCGATAGCGGTTACGCCGCCTAACTTTGTTGAACTGGAAGTGATCGAAACCGATCCCGGTTTAAAAGGTGATACAGCAGGAACAGGTGGCAAACCCGCAACTTTATCTACCGGAGCGGTGATTAGAGTTCCTTTATTTGTTCAAATCGGTGAAACGTTAAAAGTTGATACGCGATCAGGTGAATATGTTTCACGCGTAAAATAGTGTGAAGTTGCTTTTTCTTTCTTTACAATAGTGGAGCCGATGTTCCACTTCCTGCATATTCTAATTGTCGCCATGATTCATACACAACAACGGATACGGCGTTAGATAAGTTCATACTTCGGCTATTTGGTTGCATTGGAATCCGAATTTTTTTATTTTCAGGCAGACTATCTAAAATAGAGGGGGGAAGCCCACGCGTTTCAGGTCCAAACATTAAAAAATCATTGGCTTGATATACCACGTCGCTGTGTGACTTTTTGCCTTTTGTTGTTAATGCATAAACGTGATGCGTTAAATCAAGCTGGTTGCTTTGTAAAAAATCAGCTAAATTTTTATAACGTTTTATATCTACAAATTCTTGATAATCAAGCCCTGCTCGCCTTAGTTTTTTATCATCCCAAAAAAATCCCATTGGTTCGATAATATGCAGATTAAAACCCGTATTAGCACAAACACGAATGATATTACCTGTATTGGCTGGAATTTCAGGTTCAAATAATACAATGTTTAACGATGCGGTCGATTGTTTAGCTATCACAATGATTCTCTTTATAATCTTAATGTTTCATTTCGGGTTTAAAGACTTTTATATTATTAAAACCTTGTTCCATTAAATAGAGTGCTTGTAATTGACTCATGACACCGCGTTCACAGTAGAGCAAATACTGTTTTGATTGATCTAAATCACCAAATTGCGTTGCTAACTTATAAAAAGGAATTAACTTAATTTCAACATCATTCAATATCAGCGGATTTTTATCTTGTTCATCAATAGAGCGGATATCAATAATAATATCATTTTTACTAAATGCCATTACCGTTTCAACTTGTTGAATCGTATTGTTGGTTTGTTTGGCAATTTCGCGAATATCAATATTTTCAGCGTTTTGAATTGCGTTTTCTAAAATCGAAAAGTCAAAATTCTGCTCTTCATTTTCGATTGTTTCTTTAACCGCTTTAACCGTTGGATTTTTAGAAATAACCCCACAAAATTCAGGCATCGTTTTAGCAATATCTTCAGTGCCAATTTGACGCGCTAGATTGATAATGGTTTCTTTATCATGAGCAATTAACGGGCGCAAGATTAATGTATCGCTGACATTATCAATTAAACGTAAATTAGTTAGTGTTTGGCTTGAAACCTGCCCTAAGGCTTCGCCTGTAACTAAGGCTTCGACATGATAGCGCTGCGCAACTTGTGAAGCCGCCCGAATCATCATCCGCTTTAATATCACGCCCATTTGACCATTATCAATTTTTTCTAAAATTTCGCTAACCACTTGAGAAAAATCAATCGAAATAAAACGAACTTTATGTGAGCTACCAAAACGATTCCATAAATAATGCGCCATTTGTTTGACGCCAATTTCGTGACTTTTTCCGCCAAGATTAAAAAAACAATAATGCACGCGGCAACCACGGCGAATTAGCATATAGCTTGAAACGCCCGAATCAAAGCCGCCAGAAATTAATGAAATGACATCTTCCTGAGTGCCAGTTGGAAAGCCGCCAATCCCAGCATAACGCCCTTTAACTAATAAAAGCTTATCTTGATCAATTTCTAAATTAACCGTAATTTCTGGTCGAGTTAACTTAACTTTAGCCGATTCAACCAATTGATTAAGCCCACCGCCAACGTAACGTTCCACTTCAATCGACGTAAATTGATGTTTACCTCGCCGCTTTACGCGAACAGAAAAAGTTTTGTTTTCAATTAAAGGCGCATAATAATCTTTTGATTTTTCAAAAATATCGTGTAAATCAGAAAAAGGTAACTCATCGACAGCGAGAATATGGTGAATACCGGGGATGCGAGAAAGTAGCTCAATGATTAACCCTTCGTTATGGTTTAATTTAGAACGAACTTCAATAAAATCCCAATGCTTAATTACAGCAACATCTTCCATATGATGCTTTAAAATATTTCTGATGTTACTGGTTAGGATTTTAATAAACCGTAAACGGACAGATTCACTTTTAATGGTAATTTCTGGAAAAAGCTTAACAATAAATTTCATAAAATGGCTAAAGACAATAAAAATGGCTGCATTATACTGCTTTTTGAATAAAAACGTACAATTGATTGTGATAAATGCAGAAAATAGATAAAATATACTTGCTTGTTGAGCGCTCTTTCGCTAATATTTCGCATCAATAAAATTTGCAACATAACATACATTTGACAGGTTAACATGTACGAACTTTTAATTATAGGATACTTAATTATTGCACTTGTGATAATCGTTTTAGTGCTAATTCAGCGCGGTAAAGGTTCTGATATGGGTTCTTCTTTCGGCGCCGGCGCATCAGCAACTTTATTTGGCTCATCGGGAAGTGGTAACTTTTTAACTCGAACAACAACCGTTTTAGGTATTTTATTTTTTGTATTGAGTGTCGTGTTATCTAATATAGGAAGTTCCCCTGCGGCTTCATCAAGCGGTGATTTTGATAACATTGAAGAAAGTGTACCTGTTACCACACAACAAACGAATAAGACAGGCGAGCCTACCTTAGCAACGCCGAAAGATTCATCGCAAAGCACAAATTCAACATCTGATATACCAGAATAAGATACAATCGGCGCCGTGGTGGTGAAATTGGTAGACACGCTATCTTGAGGGGGTAGTGCTCTAAGAGCATGCGGGTTCAAGTCCCGCCCACGGCACCATTTCAATATGTAGTAATAATTAAAAAATTAAATTAAATATAAACATATGTCACAAAGCCAGTTTAATAGCTGGTTTTTTTGTATCTATCCCCCATAAATTTAATCTTTTTCTTGTGCTCATCAGTATTCATCATGCAACAATGATGTAACCAGAAGTAAACTGCTATTTTAAAGGCATAACAAAAAAAAGTTAATGGTATCGGTTGATGAATTGGTTAATGAAATAAACTGCCTTATTCGATATCATAGAAATCACCTAGCAAATAGTAACCGTTCTGAGCTTGTGAGATTGGCGATAATTGGGAAGCTAAAAAAATACCAAGTATATCTAGATTAACAACAAATAACTAAAAAATAATATCAAGTTCAATTTTAATAAGTTATTATCGGTATTATTTGAAGAGTAATAATGAATTGTTGGAAACGTTACGTTAGGGTAGAGATTATTCAAAGTGAGCAAAATTCCGTTCTTAGATGAGTAAGCCATGTTTAACCAATCAATACAGCAATATCATATACTGATAGAATGCAAAGAACTTATTTGTATAAAAAACGCGCAAACAGAGTTTATTGAAATCGATATATTGTGGTTTTTTTTAAAATAATAACTACATATTGAAATGTGGCTGTATACAACAATATATAATTGTACTTTACTGTATACTTCTAACAACAAAACAAGCATAATAATATTCTTATACAAATTCCTTTAAAAGATACGTTTTGGTTTTTTTATATCTTATTTTTATATCAAGTATCCAATCATTTTTATATTAAAATTTAAGGTTGAACTCAGTTGTCCGTAAATAAGTAAAAGGGCTTATATGTGTGAGAGAAATTATACAAATTTACTTTTAGATCGTACTAGTTTGAGAGAAGTTGTTACTAATTATCTTAAAGATAATAATTTCAATCTGCATACAGATAATGAAAGTGAAAGTAAGTGGCGCTTAGAGTTTTCTAAAATAAATAGTAAAACATCCTTAATAGATATTTATTTTAAAAATGATGGGACTTCTACAATTCAATATAAGCAGGGGCAGAATCCAGAAGCTGGTAAGATTTTTGCGGATTATTTGTACGACACAATTAATCCAGATGAATTTATGACAGTTAATATGACACTAAGTAATATACCGGAAGATAAATTTAAATCTGTTATGGATGAGTTAAGCTCCGATTTTGAAGATATAATGATTGAAAAAGGCGAATACGCTAATAAAAAAATATTCAATGTAAGATCAGATAGTTACAAGGACAAAATAACATTAACTTACCATAACAATAGAACTTTGCAAATACAAGGTAAACCACTAACTTGTTATAAGAGAACTATTTATTATATATCTACACTATTAGATATGAAAGGAATTGAGTCTGTTTTGATGAAGTTTGATTCTAATCGATCTGAAATATTAAATACTGAAATGGCAGAGTTTCATTTAAAAAATCAGTTAGGTGATGATATTTTTATGCGATTAGATCATAGTATAAAATCGTTGTTATTATCTAGTTTTTGCGTCAAATTTTCATCCCCGAATCTTCCCGACTATTGTCTGTTACTTTATCCTGAATTTAGAGCGTTAGAAGGAATATTAAAACAAAAATTGCTTAATTATGGTCTTATTGCTAACGAGTGTGATGGTATTGATTCTTTCGCTGGTTTTTTTACTAAAAATTGACAAGGAAATTTTGAAATTAAACAAGATTATCAAGATAAAATACCTGAGCCAAATACTCGCAGAGCCTTATGTGATGCTTATGGTTTTTTTTGGAAACACAGAAATAATTTATTCCATATGAATGAACATGTCGATTCAAGCAGAATGATAAGTGATATAAACGAAATGAATCGAATTAGTGGTACTATTTACAATCATTTAAAGAATCTTATATAAAATGTTTGATATAAATTATTCATTATTAAATAGTAATAATATAATTGTTATTACAGCACTTAATTATGAATCTCCTTTGGATAATTTAAGGGATGTAGTTATTCACCTAAAAGAAAGTAAAAATGTAAATAGATCTGTTTGGGTTATTTTTGATTTGCTATGTTGCAATGGTAATGAATGGAATAGATTTGTTTCGTTACAATTTGATGGTGAAAAATTTATTCATAAATCTTTTAGTGTGATATCCAATGATGACATAATGCCTAATATTGTTGATACTCAAAGAGCATACTTTACGCGACACCCTGAAATAATAAAAGCTTCAGTTTTGAATTAATCACTTATATTTTTTTATCCCCAAACCAATTCAATGTAATAAATAAACAGTGCTACAATGTGCCTAACAGATTATTAAAGTGTTATTTGGAATGTCCACACTTTTTCATACCAATAAGATAAGGTCATTCATTTTACGTCTGTACTCTATAGGTGTTTGATAA
>DWNT01000071.1:0-11383 GCA_018250535.1 Caltoris sirius fusca | reverse complement strand
TCATCACCATCAACAGTAAGAACATTGACCCCTTTATTATCTAACTTACTGTTAGCCATAGATGGATCACTAATGAGTAAATTAATATCCATGTGCAATTCTCCTTACAGATTTTTGTTGAGCAAACTCATCATTGAGTTTTTGCTGCATCCGATTTTCTAATTTTGTCAATTCTTGCTGCTTTTTATCAATCAATGTTGTATAAGCATTTAATTTTTTCTGCTGTAAATGCAATTGTTGAAGCGCTTGTTTTTGATTAAGGCTCAATGTTATCAGCAACTGTTTTTGCTGATTAATTGACTTTTCCATTGTTGCAATAAAAGATTGAAAATTAGCAAGTTCAGTACCTTTAATACCAGTTGTTAAGGCCTCATTTAAGCGTTGCTTATATTCTTGATAATAGCCATTTAAAGTATTGAGTTTTTCTTGTCCGTCGGCATACGCATCAGAAGCTTTTTTAAATTTAATTGCCGCCTCATCCGTTGATTTTTGAGCTAAATCTTTTAAGAGGTTAAAAGCAAATTGATTATCAGATGTCGTTGCCATATGTTACCTTTGTTCACCTATTAACGGTTCAATAATGTTTGTCAATTGTTCATAAGCATCTTGATAACTACAATATTCATCAATGTCTTGCTGTAAAAACTTTTGCATAGCGGGAAACAATAAAATCGCTTTATCTAATAGCGGATCGCTTCCTGCCGCATAAGCACCAACATTAATCAGATCACGATTACGTTGATAGCTTGAAAATAACTGCTTAAACAAACGAACTTTTTTTTCATCTTCAAGCGGGATAATATCGTTCATAACCCGGCTAATTGATGTTTCAATATCTATCGCGGGATAATGCCCCGATTCGGCTAACGCTCGAGATAATACAATATGACCATCTAAAATCGCTCTCGCTGAATCGGCAATCGGATCTTGTTGATCATCCCCTTCCGTTAGCACTGTATAAAATGCGGTGATCGCGCCTTTTCCTTCAGCATCGTTACCTGCTCTTTCAACTAAAGCAGGGAGTTTTGCAAATACTGATGGTGGATAACCTTTTGTTGCTGGCGGTTCACCAACAGCTAAAGCAATTTCACGCTGTGCCATTGCATAACGTGTTAGCGAATCCATAATCAAAAGAACACTAAAACCACGATCACGAAAATCTTCTGCAATTTTTGTCGCGTATGCCGCCCCTTGCAAGCGTAACAAAGGTGAGACATCAGCGGGCGCGGCAACGACCACTGAACGAGAAAGTCCGTCCTCGCCAAGTATATTTTCAATAAAATCCTTAACTTCTCGACCTCGCTCACCAATTAATCCGACAATGATAATGTCAGCTTGCGTGTAACGCGCCATTACACCTAGTAATACACTTTTACCTACGCCTGAACCAGCAAAAAGCCCCATTCGTTGCCCTTGACCAACAGTTAATAAAGCATTAATTGCTCTTACGCCAACATCAAGGACATCATGAATAGGCGAACGTTGTAACGGATTGAGCTTTTTATTGGCTAATTCTACATAATGAACATTATTAGCTAAAGGTTTACCATCTAACGGTTTTCCTGTTGCATCAAGAATTCTGCCAAGTAATGCTGGTCCAACTGGCAGTAATTTACTTGAGCTTGATTCAATATTATTGCTATCTGAAGTATATACTCTCGCTCCAGACAAAACACCATCAGTGGAGTCAAATGGCATGAGATAAAGATTTTCCGCATTAAATCCGACAATTTCACACTCAACAGCCTGAACTTTGCCTTGCGATATTCTTTCAACAAAACAGCTAGAACCAAGAGGCAATTTCAAGCCTGTCGCTTCAAGCACGAGTCCTGAAGCTTTAACTAATCGCCCATAATGGCGAATCAGTGATGCCGACGCTAATTGATTTGTCGTCGCATCGACTTTTTTTGCCCATCGTTCAGAAAAATTCACCTTAGCTGTTACCTTTATTAATCACTTCACTCATGACCTGGAACTTGCTTGATGACGTTGCATCAATCTCATTTTTCTCTGTTAATATTTTACATCCACCAGATTCAATAGAATGATCTGTAATTAAATGCCAATCATATTTTTCTAGTTCATCTGATAATAACGTTTGTACTGATTCCATATCATTAGGATTAATATAAACATGCACACTTTTACCTAATATAGGAAACTGCTGGAGCAATTCTTTCGTTGTCACACTTAATTGTTGATAAGCACCATCGGGTAAACTATCAACCATTTTTTTAGCAGCGGTTATCGCCAAATTTGTTAATGTCGGTACAATTTCTTTATCAAGATCATTTAGAGCTTTTTGGAAATTGGCGACTAAATCTAAAATAGATTGAACCGCAAGCATTCTTTCTTTATCTACTTTTTGCGTCATTTCTTTAGATATTTTTTCCATGCTTTCTTGTTGACCAGCATGATAGCCTTCTTCTTTTCCAGCGTTATAACCTTCTTGATAACCTGCTTCATGAGCGGCTTGATAACCCTCTTGATAACCTTCTTGATAGCCTCTTTCTTTGCTATCACTAAATAGTGCATTTTCAATTGCCTCATCATCTTGCTTAGATGCATTTTCTGCTATCTCTAGATTAGAATCACTGGCATCTTGAGCATCAATCTCCGCGCTATCATGCTGACTATTTAATTGTTCATTCGTTTGTTTTTTTACTTCACTTCCTTTTTTTTCAGACGCTCGGTCTTCATTATTTGATAACGAAATATCTCTAAAATTTAGTGGCTCCCACTGAGATGAATTATCGTTATACATATTCATCATCTCCGCGACCTAATATAATTTCGCCACTTTCAGATAATGCCCGTGCAATACCCAAAATATTTCTTTGTTCGGCTTCCACTTGTGACATTCTAACTGGTGGCCTTGTTTGTAACTCATCAAGTAAAATTGCAGCCGCACGTTGTGACATATTATTTAAGAATTTCTCGCGTAACTCAACTGATGCACCTTTCAAGGCAACAATTAATGAATCATTATCAACATCTTTGAGTAAGCGTTGAATACTGCGATTATCAATTTCAAGAAGATTTTCAAACAAGAACATTTCATCAACAATTCTGTCTGCTAAATCTGTATCATACGCACGTAACGCACCGATAACAGAGTCCTCTTTATCTTCTTTCATTAAATTAATAATTTCAGCAGCTGTACGTATACCATTAGTATCACTCAATTTCACATTTTGGCCTTCTAATAATTCCGATAACGATGATGATAAAATTTGTAGTGTTGACGGTTCGACACCAGCAAATGTTGCAATACGAAGCATAACGTCATTGCGTAATGTTTCATCAAATAAATCCAAAATATCAGCCGCAAGCTCTCGCCGTAAATGAAGTAATATTGTAGCAATAACTTGAGGATGCTCTTTCTTAATAATATTAACAGCCAAGTTAGCATCAATATCATTAAGCATATCCAAGCCGCTTGGTTCTTCTTCATGTTGTACTGCTAGCAATTCATCTAATAAGCGCGCTGCTTTTTCACTACCAATTGATTTTTCTAAAATAGAGCGTAAATAATCATTGGTGTTAACGCTAAGGGCTGCGGTTTCTTCAAGAATACCTTGCGTTTCATCAAGAATATCTTGTAATTGGTCTCTTGAAAGTTGTGGTAACGAAATAATAGCACTACTAATCTGTTCAATTTCTTTAGGCGTTAGAAATTGAAATACTTTGGAAGCAAGATCCTCTCCAAGTGTAATTATCATTGTTGCAGATTTTTGTGCAGCGCTTAATTTCACCGTATATTACCTTCTACTTCTTCGTCGTCTTCTTCATTTAACCAACCACGAATAATTAACGCCATAACTCGTGGATCTCTTTCAACCATTTCTCTTATATATTCTTGTTGTTCTAAATTATCATCAAATACTTTTCGCTGAATTTTGCTATAACTGGTATCAAATAGATCATCTTCATCTTCATAATCCATTAAGTCATCTTCTTCTAACTCGTCTTCATCTGGCGGCAATATGCGAACTTTATGTTTTAACCATATTGGCTTAAAGATGTTACGCCATAAGATTAAGAAGATCACCGTTAAAATTAAGTATCGACTAATGGTAAGTGCAAGGTCATAAAATTCAGGTGTTTTCCAGAAAACGGTATTATCCGCTTGCGGTTCAACTGGATAGCTAAATTGAATACTCGCAACCGTGACATTATCTCCGCGCTGTTCTGAATAACCCATTGATTGACGAGTTAAATCTTCAATTTTCTTTATTTCTTCTGGACTCACTTCTTCATAAAGTGTTCCATTCGCCGAATCGACTCTTTTATAATTAACCAACACAGCGACAGTTAAACGCTTAATTCGCCCTTCTGGCGTTTTGCTATTAATTACTTGACGATTTAATTCATAATTAACCGTATCGCTACGTTGTAGTGTTTGTGATTGTCGATTTCGATTTTCACTATTAGCCATTGCGGCATCAGCACTGTCACTACCAGTACCATCAATAATTGCACTGGCTCTTGGCACAGGTTGATTTGATAACGCACCTGGCACGCCGCCAACTTCCGAATATGGATTATTTTGAATATTTTCAGAGGTTTGACGACTACGAATCGATTGATTAACAATATTGCTATTTGGATCAAATGTTTCAATTGTGGATTCTTGACGGCTAAAATCAATTTCCGCACTGACTTGAACACTAAAGTTATCTCTACCTGCAACTGGCTCTACAATTTGTTCTACTCTTTGACGAATACGATCTTCTACTTTTTGAGTAAATTCTAATTGAGTTGTGTTATTAGTGCTTCCATAACGATTATCTTCTGCTGTTAATAAGTTACCTCTTTGATCAACAATACTTACTTTATCATCAGTCAAATCAGGTACACTACTTGCGACTAAATGAACAATCGCATCAATTTGCATTTCCGAAAGTATTCTAGATGGCTTAACTGACAGGGTAATCGATGCGGTTGGAAGTCTTCGTTCACGGATAAAAACTGAAGACTTAGGAATGGCTAAATGCACTCTAGCACTATCAATAACATCAATGGTTGAAATCGTTCTTGCTAACTCACCTTCTAAAGCGCGTTGGTAATTAACTTGTTCATTGAACTGACTCATACCAAAGCTTTCTTTATCAAGAAGCTCAAAGCCGATAACGCCACCTTTCGGCAAACCTTGTTGAGCAAGAAGTAAACGTGTATTGTAGACTTTATCTTCGGGAATAAGAATAGACGTACCTGACGATGAAAACTTATAAGGAATATTCATCGCGTTAAGCTGCGTGATAATTTCGCCACCATCTTTATCTTCTATATTGCTAAATAAAATACCGTATGGTTCATCATTTTTTGCCCATAACACCATTAGGATAACGATTGCAACGACCGCAACCCCAGCAATAAGCAAAAACATTTTGGCATTTTGTTTAACTATATTAGTAAGAGAAGATGCGGTGCTAATCGGCACTTCTGTACTGTCATAGTCCACCGTTTGGGTGTCCATAATTATCCTAATTCCAACCTAATAATACTAACTTAAATCTATTATCTTGGTATTTAAAAAAATCAATAGGAAGAAAAGGACATTTTTTTAGCCTTACTTATTCCATTTGAGTTTCATTTAGTGTTATATTCTAACAAAATCAAACGGTGGAGAAAAGTAAACAATGGCAATTAATACACAACTTAATGTGGATTTTAATAACTTAATTGAAAATGCCACTAAAACAAAATTAGAAAAATCTGATAATGGGCAGAGCTTTTTAGCGGAGTTTAAAACAGCATTAGACAAAATAAGTGAAACACATATTAATGCTAATGAAAAAGCCAACGATTTTGAATTAGGTGTCCCTGACGTTTCATTAAGCGAAGTAATGGTTGATATGCAAAAATCTTCAGTCTCTTTACAATTTGGTATTCAAGTTCGTAATAAGCTAATTTCTGCTTATCAAGACATTATGAATATGAATGTCTAATTTTAAAATTAACGCTCATCGACTGGTGCCTTTTCACACTAATTTGTCGATGTTATTGTAACTATTTAATTGAGCTCGCAAATTAACTTTTTTACCAATTAATTCGGCAACTTCAACGCGTTGCGAGTCAACTAATTTTTGTAATTGATTTTGATTATCTAATATTTCGGTGATTTTTGATTCCAAAATTGATTGCTGATTTGAATTTAATTCATCAAGCATATTCGATATTTCTAGCTCATTTAAAAATAGTACAATTGAATCATATTCTGTTTGTAAATAAAGTAAGTTTTCCCATTCATTTTCTTGTGCCATCACAAGCATTTGTCCAGTAATGACCTCAATTTGTTGATATTTCGCTAATAACGCTTCGAAAGTCATGCTGATTTTCCTAAGTGTTATGCAATTTCTCGCCAAGCTTCAGCAATATTATTAAGCAGATCAAAACACATTTGTAGTTTTTCTTTGTCATTATGTAGATTCGCTAATACTAATTGATGAGTAATATATTCATATAATCTATCAAGATTCTCAGCAATTTCGCCGCCTTTTTCTAGGTCTAAACAACTTTTTAATCCATTATCAATAATATTAATTGCTTTAGAAATGGTTTTCCCTTTTGCTGGAACATCACCCTTGTCAATATAAAGCATTGATAACTTAATCGCATTAAGCGCACCATCAAACAATAATACAATTAATTGATGAGGAGACGCCTGATTAATACTGGTCTCTAAGCTCACTTTTTGATAAGCTGATAAACCGCTTGTATACATAATTAACTCCTTTTTACAACCAAACTAGCCTTTGCTATTTCCTTTACTAAATTGTGATCCTAAATATTTACTTGTCGAACCAAGTTTACTACTCAATGTATCTAATTGATTGAATTGAGCACGATGCCGAGCAATGCTTTGATCTATACTATTATTAATTTGATCATATCGTTGATTTAATGTTTTTAATGTTGATGCTAAGCCTTTTTCAGCAGTAGAAATCGTACCATTACTTTCAATATAACTATTCGCTATTGGAGAAATTTGGTTAGCGATCCCTGTTTTTTCCCCATCTCCTGCAAATAGTTCAATTAAACCAGTCATATCATTTTCAAGAACTTCTTGCAATTTCACTTCATTCAACGATAACGTACCAGAACTGGGATCTGTATCAATACCAATTTCAGATAACACTCTAAATTGACCAGATTGACCACTCGATAATACTGAGCGAATGCTATTATCAAGCGTCCGAACGACTGAATCACCAATTAAAGGACCATTATTTTTATTTTGTCCTTCTGAACCTGAGTCCGCTGGTGTGAATTTCGTTGCCGCTGATATAATTCCTTTAAGCTGATTATATGAATCAACCCAATTTCTAATTGCATTTACGGTTTCTTCATTATTGGATTCAACCGTCATTTTTTGCGTCATTGCCGTTGTATCTTTTAATGTGATATCAACATTTTTGATTACATTAGTGATCGTATTCGATGCGTTTTTAATTTGAATCCCGTTTAAAGTAAAATAGGCATCTTGCCCAGCAGTTTTTTCACTCATCGGGCTACTATTTTTAAAGTAATCGTCATAACCGATGATACCATCTAAAGTGCTATCTGATGATGACACTGATGTGATAGTCTTTTTTTCGCCCGTTTCTCTCGATGATAAAACTAATTGATAAGTATCCTCAGTAGAATGAACAATACTTGCACTAATAGGAGACTCTCGCGTACTACCTTTTGAATCAGTGATAACGGCTTTATTAATAGCATTCGCCACATCTTGTAGCGTTTTTTGCTCTGAAGTTAATGAGACTTCAAGCTCTGTGCCATCTTGTTGCTTAATTGTTATCGTACGGGAATCATTATCATTAATAATGGCTGTTCCATCAGTGATTTGCTGTGTGGCAATAGAATGGGATGAGGCTATTTGATCGATTTTAACTGAATAATTACCCAGTTCTGCACCATTTTTAACCGATGCGGTAAAAGCATCACCACTAACATTAACCATTCGATTATCAAATAGATTGGCTCTTTTTAATTGGTTGTTTGCAGTATTAAATAGTGATAATTTACTTTTTAATTGACCATAGGCACTGACTTTTGCATCAATATCACTTTTTTGTTTAATTATCGGTTTTAAACGCTCTTTTTGTGACTCTCTCATTCCATCTAATAAAGAATTAAGGTCAAGATTGGATCCGATACCTAATGAACTAATACCCATTGTTATTTTCCCTTACCACTTTTTACTGCTTTTCTATAGTATCGGTTAATTTTCTAAAAAGTTTAGCATTATTTTTATTTTAAATAACAAATCGGGTTGCACTAAACCATTCAGGCAACCCTTTTGCTCATTGTTTTAAAAATTAATTTTAAATTCAATGTGTTAAATCATACCTATTTTGACATGTCCCCATTGTGCTTAATGTCTTTCAAGTTGATTAAAAATAATACAAAAACATTTACTTTAAAAAATGAATAATACCGGTTAGTACAACAACGAAAATTATCGAGCCTGTTGCAACCATATATTTTGCTTTATACTTATATTTTTTAATTTCAGCCAAGTCTTGAACCTCACCATTATATTTTTTATTATAATAATAGTATATAGGTAGCCCAATTAATGTCAGTACAATTGAAATGATGCCATTTATTGTTTGGTAAATCAGCATGCCATAAATAACATAAAGTGCACCACCAATTGCAATTAAAGGAACAATAGGATAAGCAATAACTTTATAACTTCTTTGTATATTGGCATACTTTTTCCTAGCAATAATAACTGCAACAAAGGTCAGCAAATAAAATACCCATATTGAAAACATACTAATTTCGGATAATCTATCGGCATTAAGAAAAAGATCATATAAAAAAGCTAATACAATTAACACAATAATGGCATTGACTGGTGAACGACTATCATCATCAATTTTACTTAAAAATTTACCACCAATAATCGTTCCTCTTTCACCCATCGCAAAAATGGCTCGAGAAAGCGTCATAATAAAGCCATTTATTCCACCCAAAATAGAAATCATAATACCGACCGCGACTAAATTTCCACCAAATTTTCCAAACATTTTTTGAGACGCTACGCTTGAAGCATCATGACCTAAATTAATCATCTCAGGGACAGTAAAAATTTTAAATAATGCAATATTAATGCAAGCATAAACAACGATTAAAAATGAAATACCAATGATAATTGCAAGCGGTAATACTTTAGCTGGTTTTTTAATTTCTCCTGCTACGGAAGCCACTTGAGACCAACCATCATAAGCAAATAATGTTGCTAAAATTGCAGCAGCAAAAGGAGCGGTAGAGGCAATTGCGCTATCACTTGTACTAAAAATGGCAACTTCACCATTTCCTTTCCATAGACCAAATATCATTAATAAAAAAACAGGAACCAGTTTACACAAGGTTGCGATCGTTTGAACATACCCCGCTTCTTTAACACCGATTGAATTAACCGTTGCCATTGTGCCCATAACACCGGCTGAAACAACAAGAGAATACTTGGCTGGAATAGAAAATAATAAACAGAACACCGAACTAAAATAGCCAGCTAACGCACCAATCATTGATGGCGCAAAAAGAACGGTTACCATCCAACCATATAAATGAGATATTTTAGGTCCATATACCTTTTCTAAATAGACATAGAGACCTCCAGTTTTAGGAAAAAGAACACCTAATTCACAAAGTGTTAATCCCCCACAAATAGAAAATAACCCCGCAATTATCCATGCTAGTAATGCATAGTTGTAATCCCCTGCAATTTCTAGTACGGCTGGTGGTTTCATAAATGCACCAGCACCTAGCACCATACCGACAACAAGTGACAATGCCGAAACTAAACCAAGATCTTTTCTTAATTTGTCATCGACATTACTTTGATTATTTACATTCGGCATCTATATCTCCTGAAATAAAGCCTTTAATTATTTATCTATCATTTTAATAGACGTATTGATTATTTTTAGCATCTTTTAATTTATCATGCCTACCTATCAAGGCGGCATGATGTTAATACTATTTAATCAATTTGGAAAGGGGAACATAAGGAAGATTTAATGCATCAGCAACAGCTTGATATGTTACGTGACCATCTAAAGTGTTAACTCCATTTGCTAAATGTGCATCGTCTAATATTGCCTGCTTATAGCCTTTATTTGCGATATTTAATGCATGTTTTAACGTAACATTAGTTAATGCCAATGTTGACGTTCTTGATACGGCTCCTGGCATGTTAGCTACTGAATAATGAACAACACCGTGCTTGATATACGTTGGCTCACTATGCGTTGTCACTCTGTCAATGGTTTCAATTGAACCACCTTGATCGATCGCGACATCAACAATAACAGAACCTTCTGTCATCGATTTCACCATATCTTCTGTTACTAATTTAGGTGCTGCTGCGCCTGGAATTAAAACTGCACCCACTAACAGATCAGCTTTTTTAACCCAATGTGCAATATTAAAAGGATTTGACATGATAGTATTAACACGCCCTAAAAATAGGTCATCAAGGTATTTCAAACGATCTGCAGAGGTATCTAAAATAGTTACCCTTGCTCCCATGCCTATTGCAATTTTAGCTGCATGAGTACCGACCGTTCCACCACCAACAATAACAACTTGTCCTGACTCAACACCAGGTACACCACTTAAAAGAATTCCTTTTCCGCCTGAAGGTTTTTCTAAAAATTGCGCACCAATTTGAATAGACATTCGTCCAGCAACTTCGCTCATTGGCGCTAAAAGGGGAAGACTATTATTAGGTCCGCTAATTGTTTCATAAGCAATGCCGATGACTTTATTTTTTAATAATGCTTCCGCTAATTTTGGTTCAGGGGCAAGATGAAGATAAGTATAGAGAATTTGCCTTTCATGAAATAAGTCGTACTCACTTTCAAGCGGTTCTTTCACTTTTATAATCATATCGGATTGATCAAACAAAGCTTTTTTGTCTTCAACAATCATTGCCCCCACTTTTTGATAAGCGTCATTTGCAAAGCCTGTTGCAACACCAGCATCTTTTTCAATCATTACTTTATGGCCTGCTCGGCATAACGCATCTGCACCAGAAGGCGTCAATCCAACACGGTTTTCATTGTTTTTAATTTCCTTCGCGACACCAATAATCATAATAACCTCCACCTTATTAATTGCTATAGACAAAAACAGGATTCATTTCACAATCGATCACATTATTACCTTATCATCGCAAAATAAATATAACTAAACGAAAAATCACTTAATTTGCTTCGTAGATTCAACACTCAAGTGCAACACTTTTGATGTGTAGAAAAAAATTAGGGGTATTATTGTCACTTCTATTTTTTTCTACCCCAATAGGAAAGCACAAAAATGAAACAATACCGTCAACTTTCTAAAGAAGAACGATACACAATTT
>DWNT01000070.1:0-11485 GCA_018250535.1 Caltoris sirius fusca | reverse complement strand
GAATGTTTCTTTTCTTGTTGGAAAAATGTGTGCCACCATCTCCCTGTATCCCAGTCATTTATATTTCGGGGCATAGGCGATGGTGCAATATTTATTTCTCCATAACATAGGTTAATATAACAAATCAAACCTCAAGGTAAGTAAGTATTGTCTTACGTTGGATATACTGATCGGCTTGAGGCTGTATTTTCGATCGAGGCAAATACGTGTTTTCAGGGTTTTGGTTGTTTATAATAATGTCACAGTTGTTGTTAAATTTACCTTCATTTTGTTATGATATAGGGGATACAAAATATTGATATACATTATTATCTATTCGCAATATGCACTGCGATTTTTATTGTGACACTCATTATTATACACGCAACGATAAAGAATACTTATCGACGTATATTAGCTATAATACATATTGCGTATCATAATAAAGGAATATAGTTAATATCATAGTTAATCACGTATTATTAAAGTTTAAAATCATTTGATCTAATTAATAACGATCTAGAGACGTATTCCGTCTTTCTTCTATTTAAATTATTGTTATTGTACAATGTTACCTACTGTGCGTAAGGAGTTATTAAACAAATGAGCACTTAACATCATTGGACATTTACCTATTGTCCAATTATGTTAATTTCCTTTACTCTCCACCGCTCAACTACTCAATTTCCACCTTGATTACGTCTTAACCGACTTTAATTCACAACCGGGAACAATCGACCGTACCGCAGATTACATAATTAGGCCCACGTGTAATTGTGTTACTCGGGTGTAATAAAACTGATATTCACAATTTCGCGTTGAATTTTACTATATTTTTATTTGAATAGTAGACAAGGCCACTGGTTATCATAGTTATCTAGTTCTGCAACAGAAAGACTAAAAGTTGAGGAGGATGGACGCTATCGATTCGAACCAACAGTCCCCGCTATCGCGTTGTGATACTTACTTTAGAGATTACATTATCTGACCGGTATCCCAAGACAGAGACTTGGAAGAACGGACTCCACTCCAAAAGACCTATGTGTTAGATCATAGCATAGATACCTACTTATAATTGATGATAATGTAGGTACTTAGTGTGTATAAAGATAGTGAATTGAAAATGTGTATAGTATAGCTGAAAGCCTTATCAGCCATGAAGTTTATCCGCTAACGGTTGCAATCCGGTTGGGATAAAAATATCCAAATTGGTTTAAAAACATAAGACCTAAATGTGCTGATAACCGAGCAAAATTTTATACCAAACATTAAGTAATTCCTAACTGTTTAAACACGACCCGTGCTAACTGTAAAAACCATATCATTTTGAGCTTGTATTATCACGACCAAAAAAAGTTAATTTCAAGGTGATATTGCGGTACTCCATTGCAAATTTAAAAGTACGTAATTGTATTAAGAACTTATTATTATGAACTTATTAGAATGTATTATGTTATAGTTTTATGATTGTTAATCAGTGAATTCAGGCGTTCACCTATATTGCCGCAATAGATTGAAGTACGAATATGCTGTGCTCATTATCTGTTTTAACTATTTGTCTTTCTATTCAACAATAATTGTAGGTAGGTCTTTGGTCTTTGAAACTTTACCTACGTACTCAAACCGTGTTGCGAATTCCTTAGTTGGCAATCACTTAATAAATATTGGTATTTAACTAAACATGGTATATTTTGCTCTTTTTATCGCATAGAAAGTTTAATTTTAAAAGAGCAATAGGTACTTAGAGCGGTCGGTAATCTTTTAACCGGAGTACTTAAGAACCTATTGTGTTTTAGTTTTCAAGCCGTGGTACTCAAGATCAGAACCTTCAAAAGATACCCTACTTTAAGTAGATATTAGTTATATGGGATTCCCTGTAGGCACACTAAAAAGAGCAGTTGAATACTCCAAGAGCATACGAATACTAACTTACCGAAGAAAATGTCTCAAGCTCCAAATTGGGTAGGCCTATGAATTTAATGGAGATGGGTTGCTGGGCTCGCAGAATTATGATGATAATGTCTTGGCGCAACAGCCGACCAAGCGACGTCTCATGCCAGCCGCAGTTCCAGCAAGCATCGCCTACGGAGAAAGCCTGTAAATTACGTGGGTAACTTTGTGTTATTCGATCACTGTAGATATTTAACCACATTGGACTAGCGTGGTGAAATATGCGCTAGTTCTCCTGAATTACAAGTAGCCCACGCCTAAATATGAAAAACATGCTATTACTTTCTCGAGTAAAGTAAGTAGTTAGTACTTATTGAAAATAGAAGTTAGTAAATACTATAATGTTTATAAGTCTCTAATATACTCAGGTAGCGTGGAGGATTTGCAACGATTGGTACAATCTATTAACAGGCACAAACCTTACCTTCATATATACTATACGCTCTCCCTTCACGGTAAATTAAGGATAAGAAAATCATTAACATCTTCATTAATCCATTGTTAGACCTGGGGTCATGGCAAAATAAATTTCTATAAATTGTTAACCTACTTGCTTACCTTATTTCTTATTAGTGTTCCTAAATAGCAAGGTATCCAAAGCTGTATGCACGCCGCGAAGCTTAACAAAATGAACCGATAATTCACCTCGCCACGATCTAGAGACTGCAAAAATTATAAATGCAGTAGCATTAGTGTGTGTCGCAGTATTGAACAATACATTGAGTTGATCAATATTAGATACATCAATACAACCTAACTATTACACTGCTGGGCTCGGGTCTCCACTCACAATGTGTGAGAGAGTTAAATTCCGGATTGGCAGACTTCACAGCTTCGAGAACTTTATGGAGAACTCTCAGTATGCAGGTTTCCTTAAGATGTTTTCGTCACCGTAGCGAGTGATAATTAGATTTCTAATACGCACATAATTTGAAAATTTTGTGTGAAAGGATTCGATTTTTAGTCTTCCATGCGGAAGAAAGATCGTCGTTTAAACCACTAGGCTATCACTGCTGGCCAACGTTCATTAAATACATACCAACGTTACAACCTTAATGAATAGGAAAGAGGTGAAAAAAAATTAAGATTTATTTTGGTGCTTACACGTTTTTATGAGGTTAAATATACCAATGACTTACCTCAGCAACCTGAAAGCCCATCAAGCAAATGGCCACCGAGCTAAACATGACTTGATACACGAGAGGAGGGCCGTAGATAGAAGAGACATCTTGGACAAATCTGCGACGCGGAAAATGCTTTTGTTTCAATTATATAATAATTGAGGCCTAACTCAGACCGTATATATGTACACTAATTTTATAAAGGGGAAAGATTTGTATTTTTGGGTGCATGTCTGTAATGAATAAACTCAGAAACTACTGCGCCGATTTCAAAAATTATTTCATCATTGGAAAGCTACATTCACCTTAGGATGAATAGGTAAAGTAACTTAGGCTATATTTATTGCTAGAAAAGATTAGTACAAATTATTATGTCCACCCATGCAAAGCCGGGACGGGCCGCTAGTAATTTATAACAAGTACACGCTATTTTCAAGTGAGATGAGATGAGAATAACACTTACATTTCCAAAGAAATCCAATACTTAAATGTGAAGAAAAGAATATGGCATCATAACAAAATACTTAGTAGCAGTCCTTAAATAGACGCAGCATTTCTGAAAACTATTACACCACGTTGCTCTGTTGTAAACCAATGGTCTAATATGAGTCAGGAGCTAACCTTTTTATCAAAAATTCCCACGGGGATCAAATTTTACACATACACATAAAAATTACTATGAGAGTTTTTACGTAGGTGAGTTTGGGTCTCTTCCACCTATAAAGCCCAATTCTGCTTCACTTGCAAGCGTTCACTCTGCTAATCAACGGAAGAGTACTGGCGTGCGATTCCTCCTTGACAAGCTTTTGGTCTAGAAAGTGACTACCCTCCAGAGCAAAATATCTATAACATGATGTGTGGTCGTGTTTTTGCTGAGCAATGTAGTTTCCCAAACCTTAGATACATGGCTGGCAACGAGACGCCATTTGTGGATACAGCAAGTGTCCATGACCAATGGTGGTCAGATATTATTACGTGGAGCGTCTGCTCTTTTCACGAATTATAACGTAATGTTCCTTACTTAGAGGCTGAGTTATGCCATTGAACAATTCGTCGCATTCTTCTGTTAAGCGTTGCCTGAACTTCAACGCGACGAGAGTCATCTTGAGAGAGCATTGCTACACTTTCATCGAGATTGTCAAAAACCGCCTCAATGTCTAATATTATAATACTCATTAGATAGAAATAATGCAGCAACAGATGAAACAGTAAGTATATATAAACTGAAAAAAAACGTTACAAGCAAATAAGATGAAAATAAAGATCGTCTAGCTTTATTAGACATATTCATGAACATAATATTGTTACATGTCGGAAATTTAGTTATCGAAAACTATCAATACGATTGTACAAACAATTTATTACACCTTCTAAACACTGCGACTAATTAAAGACCCACTACATAGCATACATTTCACCACATAATGTTGTTTTATCCTTTCACGCTGCTCCAGTGCGTTATAGAGTGCTCGAAATGGCCTACTGAGTACTGCTGTATTAAGAAAACATCAAAACGGCTAAAACTAACGGCTAGCCGTGGCCTCGGAAGCACAGAAGTACCCAAAAAACGTAGTCACTAGGTTTACCTATCTAGATACCAATCGCGCACGAAGTTACATCTAATTAACCGAAGTTCATCTATGATCAATACAAGTTTTCTTTTTTATTTTGCTATTCCGAAAGTTCGATAAGTGATATCTGAACTTCGGTCATTTATTAATAATTCTTAAAGATTCTTTGTAGCCTTCGTCTTCGTAACGATATAAAATAGAATAAGGGGCGTAAATTCGTAAAAAATACATACCACAAAATGTTAGAGGAAATATAACACAAAATAGAACTTCAAAGGCGAAAAATATTTCATAATTGGGTGTCCTGTAAGCGTCATCTGCGGGTAGCCACATCGGAAACAATAGTGGCCTGATCGTGTATTCGTTTTGTGTTGCAAACAGCGATTGGTAGAACAAAGTACCCAGAGTTGACATGATGTACACATTTATAATACTTATAATGAACACGAACCACAAGATACACAATTCCCATATTAGTAACTGCCCACGTAAAAACACATCTCTGAAAAAAAAATTAAGTGATATAAACAATTTATGTGGTTTCTTTTCCTACAATGACTTTTCTGCACACTATATACTAAACATAAAATATTAAATTATTGTTGATTAGGTACCTACTTATTTTTATGTACATGTATGTATCATTGCATTCCTACCGTTGATTAGTTTACTAATGATGTGCAGATCGTTTATAATGTACACGCGGATTAGGATCCGGATATGTATATTTGATGTCAAAATCCGCCGACGCGGGCACAGATCTTGACGTGCTATAAATGTTGAAATATAACATTTTATGAACATGCTTATCACCCTGATTTGTAATTGGCATCATTATAAAGATGTTTAATTTAGTAGGTACCTTTGAATTATGCACAAATATGGTAACATAGTAGGTATATACAATTTTTATATATGTATTGTAGATTAATAAGTTATAAGAACTTTATTTTCCCGTGGATATCCGTCACATCACCAATACATACACATTTCTAAACAATATTCTTTTTACGATAAACACAATCATGTATGATAATATAAGTATATAATAATCAATCATGAATCCACACCGGAAATGATTTCAAATTATTAGCTAATCCCACAGTATTATTCCGTGTAGGTACCTACAATCTATTCTGCTACGCAGCTGTTAAGCCTGCTAAGTAAATAAATATATAAAATCTGCACTACATTTTGATATAAAGATGTATAAAAAAGTGTAATTAATTTAAATAAGTTCTTACCTATACTTGGGGCCTAGACGGCAGATGTTAACGAAGTGCGTGTCCATGTTGTTTATCAAATTCACAATCTTGTTCCTGTTGCATAGTACACTTGCGTGTACCATAGGAACTGAGCTTAATATCAAAAAGTACGAAAAGCATTCAGTGGCGAACGAATAATCTTTTATTTCGTATCCATGGTAAATGAACATTATGTCAAAACAACATGCTATCATGGTGAGCAACGCACTCGTTATTGGTAAAAAGTATCTGTAAAATTTAATAATTATATATATACCTACTCATATGGTATCAAAAATAATATTCTTGTGGTGACTTCCATAGTGTTTTATGGTAATAATTTTAATTTAACATGACATGTGAGAATAAATTAATCTTTAAAACACTGACCTCAAACGTGAATCTCTGTTATTAAAAAATATTCCATTAAAAATGAGAAATATTCGAACTTGAGGATGAAATTTGTGTAAGTCAATATTTGGATCATCAAAGTCGAAGTCCGCTTTTTTCAAAAGCCTCTTGAACGTTTTAATCAACATTTTTCATTCAGCTTAGTAATACGAACTGTACTAATGCACGTCGTAACGCTCTTAAGTTAGGTCGTGTAAGTAACTTTATGATTTTTTTCATGAAATTACGGCCCCAATTATTTATAATTTTACCAATTTACATGACTTATACATAATAGCTTTTTAATATACTCGTAATCACATAATTACTTGGTCATGCCCATTACGAGTAATTGCAATTCCAATTTGATGAAACTGCCTATTCTTTTTGCAAAATAGATATCGCACTTTTCACTTAAGTACCTAATGAAACAGAAGTGGAATATAATATATTTTTCAAAGATAGCAGTTACCAGTTACATATTTTTTCTTTAACTTTTAATAATATACTAATAATAATAATTTACTAAAATCTTTACGTTTAATTACGTAGGAACATACTTGTCTCTACTAGTAACAATCTGTTAGTAGGTACAGGTTTTCGAATATTTTTAACCGTCTATATATCCCAAAGGGATTTCAGTTCTTATTTGATTTCGAGTTCTTATAATGAGAAAATCTAAATACCTGTGGCCTGTGTGTGAGTTTATTTAACGCTAACTTTTTTCGAATCGTTTCAGCGTTCGGCGCTCTGTGATTGGTTAAGAATTTTGAACGAGCCAATCGGAGCGCCGAACGCGGAAATAATTCCATAAAAGTTAAAAACACCCCATCATTAGCGATGGTAGACTATTGGATCGAAATACTTAGATCCTGTGGTATTGCTTATTTAAACCGAAAGAGCCAAGGCGTTCTTCATGTTTTTCTAAAATCGTCTAACTCCTTCGCATTTTCTTTCGCTAGGAGGTAGTACTATTGATTTAACTATTATTACCTATTGATCTATCTATCTATCTATTTATAGAAGATACATATATAAATTCCTTTAGAAACCCCCATCGTGCTGAAATTATCGTTCGGAAGGATCTCAGATACCACTAAATGTACTTTGACACAGTTTTCATTAATAGAAAAAGAGATTATCTTAGATTGCTATAGCATAAGAGTTATTAACGTTTTACGAAAATTGCTACCGGCTGTCGGTTGGTGTAAAAGAATTTAAAAATCATCTAATTTTTGAGCTTCTGTCGCGAGAGTTGCGTTAACAGTTTGGAAGTTACGCGGAAATATGTATGGTGGGCTATTTAGATAGATATAAAATCGTGACAGCACGGCTATTTTTCATGGGTGTAAACAGATTTTTGCTTTATAAACAAAGGATTTCATGTCGACATATTAGTTACTACGTTGCATTTAGATCACTATTGAACATTTAATTTAGATGAATTCCCATTTTACGTCAACGAAGCGGGCGGATGCCGCTAGTTTCTTATGATTATCGACCTCAATTAAAATGTATTACCGAAGTATGTTGACCCTATGTATTTACACAAGATATTGTAATGTTGACCGGTAAGTACTTTATTTTATCGACTCCTCAGTAAGATTAGACGTGGTAATTGGTGTTATCCTTTTTAATTCGTACCTGACTGAAATTTTTCAGTCTGGTACGAATTTAGTCTGTGGGCAGATTACTAAAAATAATGTGGCATAACTCTTCATCAATAAAATCAAAACACATTGAATCTTTTCGCGATTGTTTTCCAGAAGGCGGGCGGTGTTTTCTAAACAAGTACATGACAGCAGCAGCTTAGGCCTAAATAATAATTACAGAGAAATCATTTAGCATTATGTCAGAATTATCAGACCTTATCATAGTACGAGTACGTCCGGAGGGCATTTGGACCACGTGAACTCTGGTTCAACGAACTTCAAGATCCTTATTGCTTCAGCTAAATACTGTTTAGGATGCGCTAGGGGCAAATGAGTGAAATGAAATGAATGTACACAATAAACATAATCACACTTATACTCCCACATTAGGTTTGTGGTCTGTGTCGAGGGTGGCGTGGACATGCAAATAACACGTCACGAACAACCATGACCCGAGAACAAATATTTGTCCGTCACATAAATATCTGCCTTGGCCGGGAATCGAGTCAGGAACCTCTCGCTTTGAATGTAGGGTCACTTCCAGGTGGGCTACAGGGTCGATAGACCTCGAAATCAATTATAAATAAGCCCCCGATAGCTTACACAAGAAAACAGCAGAAATACCGCCCCATTTGACGGCCCCGTAGCCTAGTTGGTAGTGACAGTGCCTACGAAGCGAGGGGTCCCGTTTCGAATCATGACCGGGGCAGATATTTATGTGAGAGAACCTACTGCGGGGATATGAGTGTATGCATGTTTTGAATTTATTAAATGTTTTATTTCAGACTTATATAGGTCACCAATAAACAAATACCAAAACCAGAACTTGCAACTAAGTACTCCGGCAATTTTAAAAGACGATTATGAATTTACGTATTTTCTTTACTACAGTTGTATGCGAAAGCATTTTAAGTTTAATTTTTATTGTTATTATTATGAAGCTTAATTATTATTGTAAACTTGTCTTTTGCACGACTTTTTGTGCACTTAACCTTGAACTACGGTATGAACACAAAGGACTGTTAGGATTTTGAGTAAATTATTTAAATTTTAATAAATACAATTAAAAAATAGCTGACAAAAATACTGTAAACATTATAAAAGAATATAGTCGGTATAATAAATAAATTAAGCATAAAAACGTTTAAATTTTCACGAGCTGACTATACCTACTTTTGTTGTTTTAGTGAACTATACTTCGAGGTCACTTAAATGTTACAAAGACAAATGAATGGGACATCGATCGATGATCTATAACATAGTTTTCTATATCTACATCGAAAAAACTGGATATTAAGTAAAGATGGAAATAAAAATTGTTTAACTTGAATTGAAACAAGTTGAGAACCATAAAACTATCGTGTGTCACTTCGACTTAGCTCCCGCGAAAGCCACCGTAAAGATCAGCTTTCAGCGTTAATCGTTAATCGGGCGGGCATTTAGGGCCAAAGCAGAGCGCCAAAAACAAATATATTTTGATGTATGGTCGGAAAAGATTGACGCTGCCCAGACGCTCGGAAAAATCTATTTAAATCACTTTTGTATTTTGATAATAGAGATGGATATAGGAACTAATTATTGAGAATTAACAAAAACAGTGCCTATTAGTAATTTTTGAACAATTCCATACTAATAGATTATGAATATAATCACACTGACCTGCTGGAATGATCCTGGAAATTACCGCCGTCCAGCAAGCGCACCTTGGCGAACAGCACAGCTGAAACGAACGGCACCTCCGTCAGCTCCTCCAGCACCACCTGTACCTCGAACTTGTATCGCTTCTTCTTCATCATCATCATCATCACGCCCCACCGAGTGCTAACTGGGGTCCGCTTGACGCACAACGTCACTACACACTCGCACTGCACAGGCACTTCACTTCACATGTGTGTCGCTACAACGCACATGTAAATGAACAGGTCGTGGTGGACGCGAGCACTCCACACGACACTTCACACTCCAACTCCTATCTATGTAGATAAGTAAAGCGGCGGAGCGATCAGCTCGGCGACTGCGGCGGCGGCGGAGCTGCGATCCGGTACAAAGCCGCACATCACTCTCATATCGCCTGTTGTCGTTAGCCTGAAAACAAAATCGATTGATATAATCATTAAGACGAATTAACATAACAAGGCCTTAACGTGTTTTATTACAATCCCTACCGTATATAAAAAACCTAATGTGTTTTACATCCTATCACACCAATATATGTAACCAAACATTTCTGTAACTTTCTACTGAGGTTTATTGTTTATACGAAACACATAGTGGCTCGCTTACCGGTAGATTGCATTTGGCTAGATACAAACACAATCGCGCTTGCAGTTCGCAGCAATCCGTTTACTGCTGAACCGACAGCGCAACTAATCTAGTTACGGAAATTCATTAGCCGGGTAATCCTGCAGAGCGCCGTGCGGCTCTCCGGGACAAGGGGCGACAAGCTCCGTGTACCTAGTATAAACCATGTACCGTGCGCAAAACAAATAATATGCTACCCACCATTTAACCAAATGATACAGATTTATTTTATTTTATCGGAACTGATATGAACGCAGCTATTACACCAATTAAATCCATCGCACCAATTACAGACCATTTGTATAAAGCTTATTTACTTAAGCGACTTTGGTTCAGAATCCTGCACACTTCTAATCTTGCGGAATCTTTCGAACGATCATACACAAGTTCATATGAACCCGACGATATGTGTTAGCTTTCTCGAACAACATTAGTAACATGAAAGGCGTCTACAACGTGTTTCTGACTAACAAGAAATTAAGGGAACCGCGTATTGATCTTGATATTTAGCGATGTAACCGAAACACGTAAAAACAGTTACGATCGAATATAAAAATAATGTACTAAACCTGTAGCATAACCTACTGCCATAATGAGCATGGATTTTTGATATTAAACTAATGGAAAAAGGCATCAGTTTCTGAACTATGCATTGCACGAAGCCTCCAATTACTACAAAAACATACAGGAAATCAACTTACCACCGATACCAGCTGTGTATGTATAATAGGCCCACCTTTTATTTTAATATACATAAGAATTCTCAAAAAGTCAAAGAAGTTAGAAGTTACAGTTATTATTTAGAGGTGTCAAAATTTTGTTCTTAGTAAAGGACTGGGAATCATCTGACTATTAATTTTACAGCTTCGGAATTAGCGGAAGGAGCTTACAAATTAAAGTTTTATAAATCAATCATAATTATAATGAGTAGGTATGCCATAATGTTTATATCTAATATGAGAAAAGAAAAATATTCCATAGCCTAAGCAATCGCCATCGTCAAAAATTAAGACGCTTAAGCAATGAGAATGTGCCAAGCTTAAAGTATTTATTTAGTGACGAATAGATATCTTTCAATTTGGGATTAATTTCTCAAAATACTGTATCTCCAACTTGTAATAAGTATAATCAGACGCGGCCGGCTTAGCGTTTTAGTCAGTTGTATTAAGCCGACTCAGTGCTATCGTGGTTTTTATAACCCGCTTTTTCATTTCAAAAATATTTATGAAGGAGTAATCAACGTAATTAAGCCACATGCTGATAGCGCTCACACTTAC
>DWNT01000069.1:0-11497 GCA_018250535.1 Caltoris sirius fusca | reverse complement strand
CATAAAGGTTTGAATGGAGCAACACCTTATGAGATACTTGAATTTTATTTTAACCAAAAAGTGTAAACAACGCGGTTGAATCTAACAGCTATTGATATAGGTCAATACGACTCAATTTTAACCTAAGTTCACTTTGCGAGTCAGTGAAAAACTGCGTACAATAGGCAACATATGTCATATTTTACCTAATACCAGTTTTATTCTTATTACTTATGCTTATTGCTCATGTTGCGCTGCCCGTGCATCTTTACCAATTATTTGACTACCAATTACACATGCCAGCTGATGTGGGGATGCGAGTTAGCGTGCCTTTTGGAACCCGTAAATTAATTGGCATCATTATCTCGATTGATGAGCAGAGTGATTTTGACATCAATCAGCTAAAATCGGTTGATAACGTGCTTGATCATTCTTCGCTTTTCAGCGAATCTATTTGGCAATTATTAACTTGGTCTGCAAACTATTATCACTACCCCATTGGTGAGATTTTATTCCATACCATTCCTGTTTTACTCAGACAAGGACACGCTACAACCGTTGATGAAATAAAAAAATGGCAAATAACCGAATCAGGTCGTCACACTGATTTAACGCTTTTAAAACGGTCAAAAAAACAACATTTGCTATTATCGCAATTAAAAAATAAAAATACGATTGAAGATAACTTTTCAACTATTATCTATACATCGCTGCAAAAAAAAGGGTTAATAGAACAAGTAACCATAAAGCCTCAAACTTATTCTTGGCATGCTGAATTTTCAGTAAATTTAAATCACATAAAACTAAATCAGGAACAGCTAGATGCCATTTTTGCAATCAATCGTCAGTATAATCAATTTGATGTTTTTCTCTTAGATGGGGTTACAGGTTCAGGAAAAACAGAAGTTTATCTCAATGTCCTCAGTCATGTACTATCAAAAGGAAAACAAGCTTTGGTGATGGTTCCTGAAATTAGCCTGACATCACAAACCATTGCTCGTTTTAAACAACGATTTAATGCACCCATTGATATTCTTCATTCAAAGTTAACTGAAAAAGAACGTTTAGCCGTCTGGCAAAGAAGTAAAAATAATGAAAATGCAATTGTGGTTGGTACTCGTTCATCGTTATTTACCCCTTTTAAAAATCTAGGAATGATCATTATTGATGAAGAGCACGATAGCGCTTATAAACAACAAGAAGGCTGGCGTTATCATGCGCGTGATTTAGCTATTATTTTGGCAAAAATGAGTAATATTCCGATTATTTTAGGATCGGCAACCCCATCGCTTGAAACACTAAATAATGCTCAGCAAAACAAATATAAAAAACTTCAATTAACTGAAAGGGCTGGTAATGCCACATTTGCACACCAATCCATCTTAGATCTAAAAGGATTGGCTTTAAGCGCGGGATTATCAAAACCACTCCTGAATAAAATGGCTCAGCATTTAAACAATGATAATCAAGTGCTTTTATTTTTAAATCGGCGAGGATTTGCACCACTACTTATTTGCCATGATTGTGGATGGATTGCTGAATGCCCACGCTGTGATAAGCCTTATACTTATCATCAAAAAAAACAGACATTAAATTGTCATTACTGCGATACACCAAGAATGATTCCGCATCAATGCCCTAAATGTGGTTCAACACATCTATTTCCTATGGGTTTTGGAACTGAAAAAATTGAGCACGAATTGGCAACTCACTTTCCTAATATCCCGATTACTAGAATTGATCGAGATACCACCAATAAAAAAGGCGCATTAGATACTTATTTAAAGTCGATCACACAAGGTGGCGCTCATATCTTAGTGGGTACACAAATTTTAGCTAAAGGGCATCATTTTCCGGATGTCACATTAGTTGGAATTGTTGATGTTGATGGCGCCTTATTTTCAAGTGACTTTAGGGCAACTGAACGATTTGCACAAATTTATACCCAAGTGTCTGGGCGTGCTGGGCGTGAAAATAAAGCTGGAGAGGTGATTTTACAAACTTACCATCCCGAGCACCCTTTATTAAATTTATTACTCACTAAAGGTTATCAAGCGTTTGCTGAAGAAGCATTATTAGAGCGGCGCCTTACTTTATTACCGCCTTTTAGTTATCAAGTTTTAATCCGTGCCGCAGATAAGAATAATCAATATGCGTCAAGATTTTTACAAAAAATTTTTGACTGGTTAAAAAATCATGCTGATAATCATCTATGGTTACTCGGCCCTATGCCATCAAGCCAACCAAAAAAAGCTGGCTATAACCGTTGGCAATTATTAATACAGCATTCCAATAGAGCCTATCTTCAATCAATCTTAACTCCGCTTTTATCCGCTATTAATGAATGGCGTGAAACAAAAAATGTACGTTGGAGTATTGATGTCGATCCAATAGATCACCAATAATCGCGATAAAATACAACAAAAGCACTCACTAACACATTTCAGTGAGTGGTTAGTATCTACAATGCTATTTTGCCGATATTTTTATCTAATGTTGCTTGACCAATACCGGAAACTTCTTTTAATTGTTCAATCGAAACAAAAGGGCCGAGTTTTTCTCTATATTCAATAATTTTTTTCGCTTTATTAATACCAATGCCATTTAGTGCTTTTGCGATTTCTTCTGCACTTGCATTATTAATATTAATTTGAGACGTTGGATTCTCTTTATTAAGCCTAGTCTGTGTTTGCTCTTTTGAGGGATTAGAAGGTTGTTTTGCCTCACTCATATTAGAAAATAAAAAACATGAAATTAAAATAGAAACTAACGACAATGTTTTCATCTGTTAAACTCCTTATTGTTGTGCATTAAAATTTGCATAACAACTTTCTCATTAAACCAATATCAAAAAATATATATGATTTAAAAATGAGAAAAGCCACTCAAGTGGCTTTATAAATTTTCATGATTAAATAAATTTTAACGAGTGAGATCACAAGTTTGCGTTAGGCATAATTTCAATTTTAGCTTTTGAATTGAGATTTAGCGATAAATAGAATTGAAAGTCTGCTGACCGATTAGATAAAATTTCGGTAGAAATATCTCGCGGCTTTGTCGATGATATTACTTTATCTAACATCACGATATAACCACTGTTTGCATCAATAATTTGTACACCAAAAGTCGGCTTATTCTGCAATGGGACTAAATCAAACGCCATATCAATCACTTTTTTATCTAATATGTTTGAATCTCGTGTAATTGAATAACTTTTCGAAAAAGTAATTTTGTCAGATTTTCCTTTTTCATTTAACTCAGCCATAATATTATTCACTGCCGACTCAAAACGCTCTTTTGTTAAGCTTGTATATAATTTTTGGTGAATATCTTTTTGCACTTCATCAAATGGTGCCACGCCTTCCGGGCGATAGTCAATGACTTGAATAACAAGACTATTCTCTTGGAAATTTCCTGCTGGAATAATGCCTGATATTTTTCCTGTCGCTTTACCATCGACGATCATTTCATCACTAAAAGCCACATCACTTACTTCTGGATAGTTCAAAATTGAGTTTTCCTGATTATCATAGGTCCAATCTGATTCAACGGCTTTTAATCCTACTTTTTGAGCAATCTCTTCTAGCGAACTGATCCCTTTTGCTAATTCGGCTTGAATTGCATTTTCTTTTTGTTGAAAAATTTTATCCGTTTTTTGTTCAACCAATTTTGTTTTAATTTCATTTTTAACTAAATTAAAATCTTTTGCTTTCACTGGCTGCACATCATCTAATTTAATTATCAAATAACCATCATCAACTTTTATTGGTTTTGATATTTGCCCTTTATTATTAAGATTGGCATCTTTAAAAGGCTGCGGTAAGGATTCATCATCAATAAACCAACCTAGTGAACCATTTTTGCCATATTGAGAGATTTGATTATCATCATTCTCTGATTTAGCGATTTGTTCAAAATTACTTACCGTCAGTTCAGCTGAAATTTTATCCGCTTGATCTTTATCTGTTACGTAAATAATGCTGTAGGATTTTTTACCCACCACTTGATATTCTTTTGGGTTTTCCTTATATTCTTGCCTTAATTCATTTTCTGAAACCGACACTTTAGCAGTAATATCTTCTCTTAAAATTTTAATATATTTAAATTTAATTCTTTCATTTTTAAAAAATTCATTTGAATGTTCACTGTAATACTTTTGCTCATCTTGTTGTGAAAGGGTAACTGGCGCAATTTTCAACAATGATGAATTAATCGGCGTTGCATAAATCTGTCTTGTCTGATCTTTTAGCAGCGACAATTCTGAATCGACAGGTAAAACAAAGATACTTTTTGTTAATGCATCAGATACTTGCTGTTTTTTCAGCTCTGATCTGAGTGCCTCCGCATAGCTATCAGGGGTGTAACCATATTGTGTTAATAAATCTAAATATTTTTTATTGCTAAATTTTCCATTTTCAAAAAATATCGATTCTTTACGAATGGTATCTTTAATCTGCTCATTACTAATTTTCACAT
This sequence comes from Caltoris sirius fusca, assembly GCA_018250535.1. Classification (NCBI taxonomy): domain Eukaryota; kingdom Metazoa; phylum Arthropoda; class Insecta; order Lepidoptera; family Hesperiidae; genus Caltoris; species Caltoris sirius. The sequence goes on along the minus strand of DWNT01000069.1, from coordinate 7,042 downwards.
TCAAGTCATCCGAAAATTGACTCATTAAATAGCGATTAATTTGAGCGGTCAAAATAGCTTGGCGTAACTGCTGTACAAAGGCAGGATCATTTGACTTGTCACCTGCATTGGACATTTCTCTTTTAACCTGATTTTCAAATACAGCACGGCTTATCCCTTCGCCCTCAACTTTAGCAATATATTGCTGCTCATCACGTGCGCTATTCCCAACACCAAAGCCTAAAAAACCGACTCCAGTAAAAATAAAACACAGAATAATAATTGCAAAAATAATTTTTACAACAATACTATTTGCCGCTAAACGGATTTTTTCCATCATATAGTGTTACTCTCTCTAAGCGAATAATAAAATTGAATTTTGCCAGTATAGCATATCTAACCAAATTCACTATTGACGAATGTGATAATAGATAAAAAGCCAATATTTAATTGGCTTTTATCCGCTATTTTTAATGTGCTTTTTATCAATTTAAATCGTTAATTCAACCGATTGGATACTGGTGCACTGGTTTTGACTTTCTTAATTGCTCTTTTTGCAACCGTTTTTATTTGCACCTTATCAGACACAGTTTCAATTCCAAATGGATCATTTTGCAACGCAATTGTGATCACATCTTCAATCCATTTTACTGGATGAATATCTAATTCGGATTTCACATTATCAGGGATCTCTTCTAAATCTTTAACATTATCAATTGGAATAAGAACCGTTTTGATTCCTCCTCTATGCGCAGCAAGTAATTTTTCTTTTAACCCACCAATAGGAAGCACTTCACCGCGTAATGTTATTTCTCCCGTCATCGCAACATCGGCTTTAACTGGATTACCCGTTAATGATGAAATGAGTGATGTGCACATGGCAATACCAGCACTTGGTCCATCTTTTGGTGTCGCGCCATCGGGAACATGTACATGAATATCTCGTTTTTCATAAAAATCAGGATTAATACCGAGTTTTTCTGCGCGAGAACGAACGACCGTTAATGCCGTTTGAATTGATTCTTGCATTACATCGCCAAGTGATCCTGTGTAAGTCAGTTTTCCTTTACCAATCACATTAGCTGACTCAATCGTCAATAAATCGCCGCCAACTTCAGTCCAGGCAAGCCCTATCACTTGACCCACTCGATTTTCATTGTCTGTTTTTCCATAATCAAATCGTTGCACACCAAGAAAATCTTTTAAATTCTTTTGATTGACTTTGATTTTTTTGAGCTTTTTATTCAATGCTAATCGTTTCACCACTTTACGACAAATTTTGGCAATTTCTCGTTCTAAACTACGCACACCAGCTTCACGCGTATAATAACGAATAATGCCCACAATTGCAGAATCGTCAATTTCAATTTCTTTCAATTGTAATCCATTATTAGCCATCTGCTTTTGGATAAGGTGGTGTTTTGCAATATTGAGTTTTTCATCTTCTGTATAACCAGAAAGGCGAATCACTTCCATCCTATCTAGGAGTGGCGCAGGGATATTCATCGTATTTGCAGTTGCCACAAACATTACATCAGAAAGATCATAGTCAACTTCTAAATAATGGTCGTTAAATGAACTGTTTTGTTCTGGATCTAATACTTCAAGTAATGCAGAACCAGGATCGCCTCGCATATCCGATGACATTTTATCAATTTCATCGAGTAAAAAGAGCGGATTTTTGACACCCACTTTTACCATTTGTTGAATCAATTTCCCTGGCATTGAGCCAATATAAGTGCGTCTATGTCCTCTAATTTCAGCCTCATCACGTACACCACCTAGTGCCATTCTGACATAATTCCGCCCTGTTGCTTTAGCAATAGATTGCCCTAATGAAGTTTTACCTACACCTGGAGGACCGACTAAACATAAAATAGGACCTTTAAGTTTATTAATGCGCCCTTGTACGGCAAGATATTCTAAAATCCGATCTTTAACTCTCTCTAACCCATGATGATCTTCATCTAATACTTTTTGTGCAACTTCAATATCTTTTTTAACTTTGCTACGCTTATGCCATGGAACTTGAATCATCCAATCAATATATCCGCGAACAACCGTTGCCTCGGCAGACATAGTCGGCATCATTTTTAATTTATTCAACTCAGCCATAGCTTTATCTGTTGCAGATTTTGGCATTTTTGCTTTAAGAATTTTAGCTTTTAGCTCTTCATGTTCGTCAGGCTTATCCTCGATATCTCTTAACTCTTTATGAATCGCTTTAATTTGCTCATTCAAATAGTACTCTTTTTGTGTTTTTTCCATTTGTTGTCTAACACGCTGGCGAATACTTTTTTCAACATGCAATAAATCAATTTCAGCTTCCATCATAGAGATTAAAAGTTCAAAACGATTTTCTAATTCGTCTGCAATCAACAATTTTTGTTTTTGTTCAACTTTCAAAAATAAGGTCGCTGAAATTGAGTCCGCTAATTGTGACGGATCTTTAATCAACTTAATTGAATCGACCACTTCTTGTGTTATTTTTTTATTTAATCTCGCATATTCTTCAAAATTAGATAGCACAACACGAGTCAACGCTTCACTAAGATTATATTCTTGCTTTTCATCATTACATTTAGTCACTTTAGCAATTAAAAAATCTTCAGTATCATGTTCGACTGCAGCAATAATTTTCGCTCTCTCGACCCCTTCAACTAATACTTTAATCGTACCATCTGGCAATTGAAGAAGTTGTAAAATATTTGCAACCGTTCCTATTTCATAGAGATCATCAATCTCAGGCTCATCTTGAGATGGACTTTTTTGTGTCACTAAAAAGACTTGCTTATCCATTTCCATTGCACTTTCAAGGCAACGTATCGATTTGCTTCGACCAACAAAAAGAGGAATCACCATATGTGGAAATACCACGACATCACGTAATGGTAAAATAGGCATAATCATCGGCTTGGTTTGTTTCTTTTTCATATCATTCTCTCTAATAGTAGAAACTCTTCCTTTAGATATTGGGTTCCTTTGCCAATATTCAAGTTCATTAAAATAGTTTTACTCAAATACGAGCCCATCTCTTAAACGCCTGTAAAAATAAATATCATCTATGATCTAAGCAGAAAGTTCAGCATCACGATTATACACTAATCGAGGTGTCTCTGATTTTTCAACCGTTTCTTTTTCAACAATAACTTTCTTCACTGTCTTTAATGAAGGTAAGTCATACATTGTATCTAGCAAAATATTTTCAACAATAGAACGTAATCCCCTTGCTCCTGTTTTTCGTTCCATCGCTTTATCTGCAATTGACTCTAATGCCTCTTGGGTAAATTCTAATTCAACATCATCTAGACCTAATAACGCTTGATATTGCTTGGTTAACGCATTTTTTGGCTCAGTTAAAATATTGATTAATGCCCCTTTATCTAATTCTGTCAGGGTTGCAACGATAGGTAAGCGTCCAATAAACTCAGGGATTAAACCAAATTTAATTAAATCTTCTGGTTCAATTTTCGCAAGTAATTCCGATTCCGTGCTTTTTTCTTGACTGCTTTTCACTTCGGCACTAAATCCAATTCCAAAATGACTTGAAATTCGGTTAGTAATCACTTTATCTAAACCACTAAATGCACCACCACAAATAAAAAGAATCTTTGAGGTATCGACTTGCAAAAATTCTTGTTGAGGATGTTTTCGCCCACCTTTAGGGGGAACTGAAGCAATAGTACCTTCAACAATTTTAAGCAGCGCTTGTTGAACACCTTCGCCAGATACATCGCGTGTTATTGAGGGATTATCTGATTTTCGGGATATTTTATCAATTTCATCAACATAGATAATGCCCCTTTGCGCCTTTTCGACATCATATTCGCAACTTTGTAATAATTTCTGAATAATATTTTCAACATCTTCACCTACATAACCAGCTTCAGTTAATGTTGTCGCATCAGCTATCGCGAAAGGCACATCTAAAAAACGGGCTAATGTTTCTGCTAGTAATGTCTTACCGCTACCGGTCGGACCAATTAACAAAATGTTACTTTTACCTAACTCTACATCAATATTATGGTTAACTTGATTGCGTAAACGTTTATAATGATTATATACCGCAACAGACAACACTTTTTTTGCTTGTTCTTGTCCGATAACATATTGATCTAAATTTTCTCTAATTTCATGTGGCGTGGGTAACGCTTTAGCAACAAAATCTTCTTGCGTAGGAAAACTTTTCTTTTCTTCTTTTAAAATATCATTACAAAGCCCAATACATTCATTACAAATATAGATAGAAGAAGGCCCTGCAATCAGTTTTCTCACTTCATGCTGGCTCTTTCCACAAAATGTGCAATACAGCAATTTATCTAAATTTTCATTATTCACATTCACCACCTAATTATGATCTTTTACTTAATATAGCGTCAACTAATCCGTATTCTACGGCTTGTTCTGCTGACATAAAATTATCACGGTCTGTGTCTTTTTCAATCACTTTAATGGTTTGTCCTGTATGCATCGAAAGAATTTTATTTAATTTCTGTTTGGTATTTAACATTTCTTTTGCATGGATTTGAACATCTGAAACTTGCCCTTGAAAACCACCTAACGGTTGATGGATCATAACTCTCGCATTGGGTAAACAATAACGCTTGCCTTTTGTACCAGCGGTTAATAACAAAGAACCCATTGAACATGCTTGACCTAAACAAATCGTGCTAACATCAGGCTTAATAAATTGCATTGTATCATAAATCGACATACCCGCCGTAACAACACCACCAGGGGAGTTAATATACAGATGAATGTCTTTTTCTGGATTTTCTGCTTCTAAAAACAACATTTGTGCGACAATTAGATTAGCCATATTATCTTCAACTTGCCCAGTTAAAAATATAATTCGCTCTTTTAATAGTCGAGAATAAATATCATAAGCCCGTTCTCCACGAGAACTTTGTTCAACAACCATTGGGATAACGCTCATATGCGGCTCTATCGACATTTTGTCCTCCTAATTAAATAAAATAGCCCAAACGATAAAATTCTATTTGGGCTTAAATATCATAATCAAATTCTACTGATTAAACAATAAACAATTTATCTTGCTTGTTGATCCATTAATTCTAAAAACGAGTAAGTTTTTTCAGTCACCTTGGCTCCAGCTAAAAGTAAATCAATAACTTGTTCTTCTAATGCAACTGAACGTAAGTTATCTTTCGCCTTTTTATCCTTATTGTAGTAATCAATAACTTCTTTAGGATCCTCGTAAGCGGTTGCAATATCATCCAGTAATGCATTAAATTTAGATTCATCAACCTCAAGTTTGTTACTTTCAATAATTTCACTAAATAACAGACCTGTTGTCACTCGACGTTTTGCATCAGCTTCAAATAATTCTTTTGGTAATTCAATAGATTGATTATTTTGACTCCCGAATCGTGACATTGCTTGTTTTCATGCACGGCCCTCACTTGCATAGTTAGAGTTCTTGTAGCATCAACCGTTAAAGGATCACTGGTGCTGACAGTGTCCACGATCCAGTCGTAATCAGGTCATGATGAACAAAACACTGGCGAATACCAATCCAGCCGGATGTGCCAGTGGTAGAAGCCACGTTATGACCTCTCTCCCTTCCGTATTTTATTCAGGCCGTTGTGATGACGACCGCCCATTGCGTTCATTTGGTTTTTATTTCTACGACGAATAAATTACGATTGACATTAATCTTAATGGCCCGTTGCATGTTTAGGTTGTGGCGTGTTCACAATGTTTCATGAATATTTTGGGACACGAGAAGATAGCGCGCTGCGGAAATTCGTATCAATGGAAGCTCTGGCCACGTGCCTTCCTCTCCTTTGCAACAATTCAAGACTTAACACAGGTAATAGTGTCGCGTAGTACTCACGGATTTTTGCAAAGTATGTTTATCAGATTCTATCAATTATGGAAAACAAATTGTGTAACACTTTTAAACATTTGTTTTTAAAAATATCCTTATTTCCATTAATTTCATTAAAGGTAGTAAACGAGCCTACTGTACCATCATTCCATTGCCACCCATGACTACTGCGATAAGCATTTACAAGACTCAAAAAGATACTGGGGCTAGTTAAGTTCCTACATGTTAGTTATCAATATTAGGTTGTCGATTTGTTTGGAGACCATAAAGGGCAGGATTTTTTTGTGATAATTATTCCATACAAACTAATAGTAAGTCCTTGAGGACTGTCACGGTCTTCTGTCAAAGATTGTAACCGGTAACCCAAACACGAAGAAATAAATACTATACGGCACAATTAATAGGACGAGCGATGGTCCTTCCCCAGACAAACTGATATATGTCCTACCACTTTTATAACTTAATAAACTTAAACTCAAAATCATTTAATCAAGTAGGTATTTTAAAATAAACTTATGAATTTCATATTTTTTTCTACCACCTTTTCGGTAAGGTGCATTACTATTTAGAGGAAAAGAAACGGCGAAATAATAGAGGTAATTAGGTAAATACCGTACCATAAATAAACCACAATATGAATGAATTTCTTAGAACGTTTCTTGCAAAAGTAACAAATACAGATATCGGCACAAAGCGGCAAGTCCCACTGCCTCACTTGACCGACATCCGGGCGGCGGCTCTCCGAACAGATCTAAATTGTTCCATTTGAAAATTCCTTCTCAATATTCATAAAAGAGCGATAAACTCGCTCAGGCGAGGGACTAACTATTTAGTCATTTAACATTTAACGTTCTTTCAGTACGTTATTACCGGCGGCGGGACGTTTATTTTCCGGAGGAATCCTATTTACGGCTGCTCAATAGCTCCTTTGAATTAAACTAGAGATAAGCCCACTCCACGGCACCCCGGCTCTTGCTTCAAATTTAAATCTAAGAGACGCCCCAATATTCAAATACCCGTGGAAGCACGTCGAAAGAACAAAACTGTAATTAATGTTTAAAACTTTAAGATCATTTGTTTCGGCCCGTCGACTACGGAGCTAACTAGTTATTAAGCATTAATTTGTTCGTGTAACAGAACAATATATTACTGATCGGTGTTTATTGTTCACAAACCGGATCCAAAACGTTACGACGACAGAGTGCTGTTGTT
>DWNT01000068.1:0-11641 GCA_018250535.1 Caltoris sirius fusca | reverse complement strand
ATTTGCCCATTATTTAAATGTTTGACTCGGCGTTTTACTTCTTCTTGCTTACCTGCATTAAATGGTCTTGCATCTGGGCTACCTAAATAGCCACATACTCGTCGGGTAACCGATACTTTAGTCGAATCATGGTTACCACAATTTGGGCAAACAAAACCTTTGCTAGTACAAGAAAATTCACCGGCATATCCGCATTCATAACATTCATCAATCGGTGTATTGGTTCCATAATAAGGTACTCGTTTATAGCTATAATCCCAGACATCTTCTAACGCTTTAACATTGTTGATTAAACTTGGATATTCACCATAACAGATAAATCCACCATTTGCGATTGCAGGATAATCTTTTTCAAATTCAATTTTTTCATATGGATTGGCTTTCTTCTCGACATCTAGATGAAAACTATTGGTATAATAACCTTTATCAGTTACGCCCGAAATAACACCAAATTCGGCGGTATCTAATCGACAAAAACGGTCACATAAATTTTCACTCGGCGTACTATACAGGCTAAATCCATAGCCAGTTTCATCTTTCCATTTTTCAACTGCCTGTTTTAAATGTTTAACAATGGCAATGCCTTTTTCTTGTAGTGATTTATCATCAAACGGATGTGCTTTACTTCCGTATAGCGCATTGAGCGCTTCATGAATACCGATATAACCTAACGAAATTGATGCACGACCATTTTTAAAAATATCTAACACATTATCATCTTCTTTTAATCGAACACCGCAAGCACCTTCCATATATAAAATAGGTGCGACACGAGCTTTTACTCCTTCTAAACGTGCAATTCTAGTCATTAATGCTTTTTTGCATAAAGTTAATCTTTTATTTAATAAAGACCAAAAAATGGTTTCATCACCTTTGGCTTCAATTGCAATACGTGGCAAGTTTAAGCTAATTACGCCGAGATTATTTCTTCCATCATGGATTTGGTTTCCGTCTTGTTCATATACACCTAAAAAGCTTCTACATCCCATTGGCGTTTTAAATGAGCCAGTGACTTCAACGACTTTTTCATAGTTTAAAATATCGGGATACATTCGTTTACTTGCACATTCTAAAGCCAGTTGTTTGATATCATAATTGACATCACTTGCTTTATGATTAATTCCATCTTTAATGGCAAAAACTAATTTAGGAAAAACAGCGGTTTTATGATTTTTTCCTAGCCCTTGGATTCTAATTTTTAGGATTGATTCTTGGATTAAACGCGATTCCCAGCTAGTGCCAAGCCCAAAACCAAATGTAACAAATGGCGTTTGCCCATTTGCGGTATGTAGTGTGTTGACCTCATATTCTAATGATTGAAATGCGTCAAAGCACTCTTTTTGGGTGCGGTTTTCAGCATAAGCTGATGGATTGGGGATTTGCCACTCTTCCGCTATCTGTTTATGCTTTTGATAACTAATGGTGACATATTTTGCTAGAATTTCATCAATACGATTAATTGTTGTGCCGCCGTAAATATGGCTGGCGACTTGAGCAATAATTTGAGCAGTAACGGCCGTTGCTGTTGCAATTGATTTTGGCGGCTCTATTTCGGCATTGCCCATTTTAAAACCGTTTGTCAACATGCCATCTAAATCAATGAGCATACAGTTAAACATCGGAAAAAATGGCGCATAATCTAAATCGTGGTAATGAATTTCACCGCGATCATGGGCTTGTGAAATATCTTTAGGTAGCAGATATTGTTTAGCATAGTGGCGAGCGACAATGCCCGCTAATAAGTCTCGTTGCGTTGGGATAACTTTGCTATCTTTATTAGCATTCTCATTTAAAATAGCAACATTATTTTGATCAATAAGACCTTTAATATCTTGGTTTAATCTACTTTTTTCTTCTCGAGCGCGATCTCGATCATGGCGATATTCGATATATGTTCTTGCTAATTTTTTATAAGGTCCAGCCATAAGCTGATTTTCAACCGCATTTTGAATTTCATTGATATCAACGTGATCTTTATCCATCATTTGATTAGAAACGATTTGTGCAACAGTGGTGCAATAATCAAGATCATTGACATTGGCAGCAACAGCGGCTTTGACGATAGCATCTTTAATTCGAGCTTCATTGAATGCGGTTTGGCAACCGTCGCGCTTGATGACTATTGGCATAATTGTTTTCCTGAATATTAGCGATATTAATAACTGAGTTACGGCATCTATTTAATTGAAAATATTTATTTTTCCTCAATCACTAAAAAACGGTTCAATTAAACAAGATACTATATATTGTAATTTTTAAAGGATTATACACTATATATAGTGTATTTCTAGTTTTTTTTACTAGAGAAATGGGATTAGAATATCATTTTGAAAAGTTAGGAATTTCTAATGCAAAGGTAGAAAAAACGCAGATTGATTAGTGTTATGGTCAAAGATACATTTAATGATGAAGCGATAACTTATTTTTTATAATTGCATAAACGTTAAGGTTTCAAAGCATGAGCAGTGAAACCTTAATATTGAAACGAAATAAGTTAAATAGAATTATTTTGTATTCATCCAATCAGTATGGAAGACGCCTTCTTTATCAACGCGTTGATAAGTATGCGCACCAAAATAGTCTCGTTGAGCTTGAATTAAGTTAGCTGGTAAAACCGGTGAGCGGTAACTATCATAATAAGCGATAGCGGCAGACAGAGTTGGAACAGGAATGCCATGTTGAATAGCGAGTGAAACCACATCACGAAGCGATTGTTGGTAGGCTTCAACGGTCTTTTTAAAATAAGGGGTTAATAATAGATTAACTACATGATTATTGTCGCGATAAGCATCCGTTATTTTTTGTAAAAATTGCGCTCGAATAATACAGCCTTCTCTAAATATTTTCGCAATTTCGCCATAATTCAAATTCCATTGAAATAGGTCTGACGCCGCTTTCAATTGTGCAAATCCTTGTGCGTAGGAGATAATTTTACCCATATAAAGTGCTTTACGAACTTTTTCAATAAGCGCTTGTTTATCGCCAGTATAAGTCGATTGTTTAGGTCCTTCTAGTACTTTCGCCGCCGCGATTCGTTGATCTTTTATTGCGGAAATATAACGAGCAAACACTGATTCCGTGATTAAAGAAAGCGGCTCTCCAAGATCTAACGCACTTTGACTTGTCCATTTTCCAGTGCCTTTATTTCCAGCGGCATCAAGAATCATGTCAACCAAATAATTGCCTGATTCATCTTTATGTTTAAAAATATCTGCGGTTATTTCAATTAAATAACTATCTAATTCACCTTTGTTCCACTCAGAAAAAACGCTAGCCAGCTCATCATTAGTCAGACCTACGACATGCTTTAAAACAAAATAACTTTCAGCAATTAACTGCATATCACCATATTCAATGCCGTTATGAGCCATTTTAACGTAGTGTCCAGCGCCATCAGGACCAATATAAGTGACACAAGGTTCGCCGTCTGCTTTAGCAGCAATTTTTTCTAAGATAGGTGCAACCAGTTGATAGGCTTCTTTTTGACCACCTGGCATAATAGAAGGTCCTTTCAATGCGCCTTCTTCGCCACCAGAAACGCCAGCACCAATAAAATTAAAACCTTCATTAGAAAGTGTTTTATTGCGGCGTATGGTATCTTCAAAATAAGCATTGCCGCCATCAATAATAACATCACCTTTATCTAATAACGGTCTGAGCTCATCAATGACTGCATCGGTACCTTTACCGGCTTGAACCATAATTAAAATCTTTCTTGGTTTTTCTAATGAGTTGACAAAATCTTGAATTGAAAAGTAGGGAACTAAATTTTTGCCTGGGTGTTCAGCGATAACTTCTTCTGTTTTATCTTTAGAGCGGTTATAGATAGAAACGGAAAAACCGCGACTTTCTATATTTAGGGCTAAATTACGGCCCATCACTGCCATCCCAATAACACCAATTTGTTGTGTTGACATAATTCATTCCTCTATTTAATTTAATTACGTTTAACCGATAAGTTCACTGAGTTAAAGCGTATCATATTTTTAAATTAGCTTATCCAATAAGCGATCATTCTAACATGGCATCGACCCAGAGTTAATACTTAAAGCTGAGGAAGCCATGATGTGGCTGACATGTTAATGTCGTTGATATGTTATTTTCGATGCGGTTGAAAATTATGACCGTTTCATCATTTCAAAAAACTCATCATTCGTTTTCGTCATGGCAAGTTTATCGATCAAAAATTCCATTGCATCAACTTCGCCCATTGGGTTAAGAATTTTGCGTAAAATCCACATTTTTTGCAGTTCTTCTGGTGAAGTCATCAAATCTTCTTTACGCGTTCCTGAACGGTTAAAATCAATAGCAGGGAAGACTCGTCGCTCAGAAATCTTACGAGATAAATGCACTTCCATATTGCCAGTACCTTTAAACTCTTCGTAAATGACTTCATCCATTTTTGAACCAGTATCAACTAATGCGGTTGCAATAATGGTTAAACTGCCACCTTCTTCAACATTTCTCGCAGCACCAAAAAAACGCTTAGGTCGGTGTAAAGCATTAGCATCAACGCCACCGGTTAAGACTTTTCCTGATGATGGAACAACCGTATTATAAGCTCTTGCAAGGCGAGTGATTGAATCAAGTAAAATGATCACATCCTTTTTGTGTTCAACTAAACGTTTAGCGCGTTCAATAACCATTTCTGCAACTTGTACATGGCGAGAAGCTGGCTCATCAAATGTTGATGCAACAACTTCACCTTTCACCAGACGCTGCATTTCTGTTACTTCTTCCGGCCGCTCGTCTATCATTAATACCACTAATTCACATTCAGGATGGTTAACAGCAAGGCTTTGTGCAATATTTTGCAATAACATGGTTTTCCCTGCTTTCGGCGGAGCGACAATGAGTCCTCGTTGCCCTTTACCAATCGGTGATGCTAAGTCCAGAACGCGTGCGGTTAAATCTTCGGTCGATCCATTACCTCGTTCCATGATAAGACGAGAGTTAGGATGAAGTGGCGTTAAGTTTTCAAACAGGATTTTATTTCTGGCATCTTCCGGTTTATCGTGGTTAACTTCATTAACTTTTAATAAAGCAAAGTAGCGCTCGCCTTCTTTGGGTGGACGAATTTTACCCGCTATTGTATCACCTGTTCTTAAATTAAAGCGTCTAATTTGACTCGGCGACACATAAATATCATCAGGGCCAGCAAGATAAGAGCTATCTGATGAGCGCAAAAACCCAAATCCATCTTGCAAAATTTCAATAACACCATTGCCAAAAATATCTTCTCCACTTTTAGCATGTTGTTTCAAGATGGCAAAAATAATATCTTGTTTTCTAAGACGGGCTAGGTTTTCTAATCCTAACGTTTTTTCGCCAAGCGAGACAAGTTCGGAAACTGGAGTATTTTTTAGTTCTGTTAAATTCATAATTTTTTAAAAGATTATTGAGGATAAGTTGATATGTTTAAAATTAAGTTAAGACCCTTTTCGTTAAAAAATTTGTATAACTATCACTTTTTAGAACGGGTTTTCATGATTTTAATATTTAAAAATAATGAAATTAATATAAAGGATCCGATAAGACTTCGTGCAATCTACACGAAAAAGGGATTAATGTCTATTATTATTTAATCGATGAGACTTGAAAAAAGGGTGAATCTGATTGTTATCTGGTTCGCCCATTATTTAATCTATTTTATTAGAGGGGATTTGAACTAAAGTTTCGTATCAATAAATGCTTTGAGTTGTGTTTTAGATAGTGCGCCAACTTGTGTTGCAATCACTTCTCCATTTTTAAAAATCAGCATGGTTGGAATACCTCGAATGCCAAATCTTGGAGCGATAGCTTGATTTTCTTCAACATTAACTTTTGCAATGACGATTTTATCCGCATACTCTTGAACAATTTCATCTAAAATTGGTGCAAGCATTTTGCAAGGTTCACACCATGCAGCCCAAAAATCAACTAATACCGGTTTGTCTGACTCTTTAATGGCGTTATCAAACGTTGATTCTGAAAGCGTTATAATCGAGTTACTCATTTTGTTATTCTCCAAATTAATGCATCTATTATATCAATAGTATGGTATTTTGTATTGGTCTGCTAGTAATTGGTCTAATAGGGTATAATTATTAGTGCGGTTATTTTACTTAATATGTTATCATTATTAAACTTGATAATTATATTTGATTTAAAATGATTCAATCTTATCTCACTAAAACGCCATTTAAGCAATTCCCGCTTCATTCTCTTGTTATTGATGCTCTTGAAAAACAAGATTTCTTTTATTGTACGCCAATACAAGAAAAAACATTGCCTTTTACCACTCAAGGTATTGATATTGCAGGGCAAGGGCAAACAGGAACAGGAAAAACAATGGCATTTTTAGCGTCAACGTTTAATTATCTGTTAAATCATGCGCCTTTACCTGATCAAAAAATCAATCAACCTAGAGCAATTATTATTGCGCCAACAAGAGAGCTAGTTGTTCAAATTTATAATGATGCTCAAACATTGTCTGAGGTTACGGGCTTAAAGTTAGGGCTTGCTTTTGGTGGCGATGGCTATGATAAACAGCTAAAAACATTAGCCGCTGGCGTTGATATATTGATTGCAACAACGGGTCGTTTAATTGATTATGCAAAACAAAATTATGTTAATTTAGAGTCTATTCAAGTTGTGGTATTAGATGAAGCGGATCGCATGTTTGATCTTGGCTTTATTAAAGATGTCCGTTGGATATTTAAGCATATGACGGCCCCGACTAAACGGTTGACGATGTTATTTTCAGCAACATTAACACACAATGTTAGGGAGCTGGCATTTGAGCATATGCACAATCCTGAGTATGTTGAAGTCGAACCAGAACAAAAAATTGGTCACCGCATTAAAGAAGAGCTTTTCTTTCCTTCAAATGAAGATAAATTACCTTTATTACAAACACTGATTGAAGAAGAGTGGCCTGAGCGCTGTATTGTTTTTGCCAATACAAAAGTCTCTTGTGAAAAAGTTTGGCGACATTTAATTGCAGATGGTCACCGTGTTGGGCTGCTAACAGGTGATATTGCTCAGAAAAAACGTTTATCAATATTAGAACAATTCACTAAAGGTGACATTGATATTTTAGTGGCAACCGATGTTGCGGCTCGTGGTTTGCATATACCGAATGTGACACATGTATTTAATTATGATCTTCCTGATGATTTTGATGATTATAGGCATAGAATCGGGCGAACAGGTCGAGCGGGTGCGCAAGGACATTCTATCTCTTTAGCTTGTGAGCGTTACGCTCAAAATTTGACGGCAATTGAAAAAGCGATCTCTCATTCTATTCCTGTTAGCCAATATGATCCGGCGGCATTATTAACTGATTTACCTAGACCTAAGCCATTTAAGCGCGCCCCACGTAAGAAAAACCCATAGCGGTTATCTATTAGAGTAGATAAGCGCTATGTATTATTGATGGTAATTTAGAAAGGGAACACCTTGATGTTACTCTAAAAAACGTTGATAAGATGACTCGAGTTCTCTTTTCACGCTTGGTGATAGTACGCCGACATGAATTTTATTCAATGCACTATACAAAATAAAAAGAATATTAATTGAAATGGCTTTTCTTTTTTCTTTAATTCGATGAAAAGACTCTAAATAACCGACTTTTTGGAACGTGTTAACGTCTGAAATCCCAACGCTGCATAGCAATCTTTCTAATGATAAAGTCATATTAGGCAGTTCTTTTATTCTTAGTGCCTTGATTCTATTTTTATATTGTTTATCTTTCTGAGCACATTCAATTACTGTCTTAATGATGTTGTGTAATTTTGGACTATTATTATATAACGCATCACTCACTTGATAATAATCTAACAGCTTAATAATCACACCTGATTTTAGCGTTAATGGCGTCATGCCTAATTCAATAAAAGTATCGCGATAAGATGGGTGACCGCGTAAATAGAACTTTGATTGGCTAATCCAACCAAACATTGTATTTTTGCTATTAATACTAAAACCACTAAAAAAAGTTTTAACTGATACGTCATCAAATATTGGCGAAAATTCATTTAATAACTGTTTTGCTAACTTTGAACTCATAACTTTCCCCTCCATTTTATGTGATTGTTTAATGAACGGCCTTTGATTTTAATCGTTAATTAAGCTAACGTAATTTTTTTAGGATGGGAATTATTTTTTAGGTGGAATTAATTATTTTGTGAAATATATTCCAAAACGATAGATTCACACATTAACTTACTTTTGAAGTCTTGTAAGAAGGGCGATCATTTTGCATGTAAATCCATGATCGTTATTTTAAAAATGGACTATTATATGCTGTCAAATTAAAGATTTGCCACTCATTAAATCGCCGATTCATCCGTTTCGCCAGTGCGTATTCGAATCACCTCTTCTACGTTATAGATGAAGATTTTTCCATCTCCGATTTTTCCTGTTTGTGCGGTATTCATAATCGTTTCAACACACATTTCCAAAACATCATCAGGAACAATAATTTCAAGTTTGACCTTTGGTAAAAAATCGACGGAATATTCTGCGCCGCGATATAATTCGGTGTGGCCTTTTTGACGACCAAATCCTTTCACCTCAGTAATTGTCATCCCTGTAATACCTTGTTCCGCTAATGCTTCACGAATGTCATCTAATTTAAATGGTTTGATAATGGCTTCTATTTTTTTCATGTTTTTTCCTTAATTGTCGATTACCAGTTTTTAAACCCAAATGTTGAGGTGATTGGGTAGCGTCGGCCTTTACCAAAATTTCGTGGGGTGATTTTAGGACCAATAGCTGATTGACGCCGTTTATATTCATTAATATCGACAAGCTTTATGACCTGTCTAATGGTGTTTTCATCATACCCCTTTGCCATTAATTGCGAAATGGTGAGATCTTGTTCAATATAGCCGTTGAGTATGCCATCTAAAATATCATAAGGCGGCAGACTATCTTCATCTTTTTGATTCGGAGCCAGTTCTGCTGATGGTGGGCGAGTAATGACTCGTTCAGGGATCACGTAAGAGCGAGTGTTACGAAACTTTGCTAATTCAAAAACCAAGGTTTTAGGTACATCTTTGAGCACATCAAAGCCACCTGCCATATCACCATAAAGTGTCGCATACCCGACCGACATTTCACTTTTGTTACCTGTTGTAAGCACTAATCTACGCTGTTTATTTGAAAGCGCCATTAAAATGACCCCGCGGCAACGTGCTTGTAAATTTTCTTCCGTGGTATCTTTTTCGGTACCGATAAACATCGGCGATAATCCTGACATAAATGCATCAAAAATCGGCTCAATAGAGATCATATCAAAGGTGACGCCTAAAATTTCCGCTTGTTCTTTTGCATCAGAAATGCTGATGTCTGCAGTATAACGAAATGGCATCATTACTGCTTGAACTTTATCTTTTCCTAATGCGTCAACAGCTATTGCCAGTGTCAGTGCAGAGTCAATGCCGCCAGATAATCCTAAAACAACACCAAGAAAACCATTTTTGGTAATATAATCTCGAGTGGCAAGAACTAAAGCATCATAAATATCCGCAAATTGATTACATTCAGGCTCACTTTGGATAATGGGCTTGATAGTCGTATCTAATGTAAAAATACCAATTTGCTCTTCAAATGATTTGAGTTGAAAAACGATATTGCCTTGTTTATCAGAAATAAAAGAACGACCATCAAACACTAATTCATCTTGTCCGCCAACTTGATTGAGATAGATAATCGGTAATGCTGTTCGATTAGCATGCTGCTTGACTAAGGCTGTTCGGCTGATTGTTTTTTGATAATCATAAGGAGAGGCATTAATTGTAATCACTAAATCAGCGCCTACTTTTTTAATATTATCTATCCAAGTATTATTCCAAAGGTCTTCACAAATTAATAACCCGATTTTTTGACCTTTATAGTCGACAATAGCCGTTTTTTTACCTTGAGAAAAATAGCGTTTTTCATCAAATACATCATAATTAGGGAGTTGCTGCTTATGATAAAGGGCTTTTTGTTCGCCTTTTGCAAAAAAAGAGAGTGAATTATAAAGATGACCATTTTCCCAATGAGGGTGACCAATAATGACTGCACAATTTTGTGTCGACTTTAAAATGGTTGAGAGTGCTTTTTGACATCGGTCTTGAAAATCGGTTCGAAACACTAAATCTTCAGGTGGATAACCACAAATAGCAAGCTCAGAAAAAACAATGAGATCATGAGAGGAATGCGCACTAATGATATCGATAATTTGTTGCGTATTTCCCTCAATATCGCCGACCTTCCAATTTTTTTGCGCAAGAACAATCGATAATGACATATTAAACTTATAAAAGCAGATTAAAATAAAACTCAAGTTTAAATGATTCTCAGTTGCGCTGCTACTTTTTTATCGTTAACATGCGTTAATAAATTTTTTGATTGCTGGGAAATCATGATGTTAAAAGTTTTAAATGTGGCATTAGCTAAGCGTAGCTATCCGATTTCAATTGGTTTAGATTTGCTTTCTCAATTTGAGCATTTCAATTTGAACGCCGACCAGCGAGTATTAATTACAACCAATCAAACTATTGCTCCACTCTATTTAGATAATTTAGTTACAATGCTTGAACGCCATGGTGTGCATACGGATTCTATTGTTGTGCCTGATGGAGAACAGTATAAAACGATGGAAACATGGAATAACATATTGTCGGCGCTGCTTTCAAAAAAACATACTCGGCAGACGATACTTATTGCATTAGGTGGCGGTGTGATTGGTGATGTTGCGGGCTTTGCTGCATCGGCCTATCAACGTGGCATTAAATTTATTCAAGTACCAACGACACTACTTGCACAAGTGGACTCGTCGGTAGGAGGAAAAACGGCCATTAATCACTCATTAGGTAAAAATATGATTGGGGCATTTTATCAACCACAATCAGTTGTGATTGATTTAAATTGTCTCGCAACCTTACCGGCACGAGAGCTGTCAGCAGGGCTTGCTGAAGTGATCAAATACGGAATTATTTTAGATTCAGATTTTTTTAAATGGTTAGAAGATCACATGGACGATTTATTAAATCTTGATTCAGAAGCAATGAGTTACTGTATTTATCGTTGTTGTGAACTTAAAGCTCAAGTGGTTGCTACTGATGAAACAGAACAAAACTTACGGGCAATATTAAATTTAGGTCATACTTATGGGCATGCGATTGAAACAGAATTGGGCTATGGTAATTGGTTGCATGGCGAAGCGGTTAGTGTTGGTATGTTAATGGCAGCCCATACAGCCAACCAACTCGGGATGCTTGCTTTGTCAGATATTGAGCGCATCAAAAATTTACTCGTTAAAGCAAACTTGCCAGTAAAACGGCCAGAAACAATGCCAGCGGAAGCTTACATTCCTCATATGCTTCGTGATAAAAAAGTACTATCAGGGCAGTTAAGGCTTGTTGTACCCGTGCAAATAGGTAAAGTCGAAGTAATAGAAGGCATCAGTCAAGAGGTTATATTGAAATCAATTCACCAAATACAACAATAGGTAGCGTCATTTGTTAATAAAAATAATTAAAGCGTTCGGTATCATGATTCGATATTAGCAATGCAAAAGCGATTAGTTTTATGAGGCGCATTCAACTTCGAAGTGCAACAGTATAAAATCCAGCCATCACTTCGTCGGGTGTAAACCATCCTAATGATT